>CM076400.1:24325946-24395733 GCA_038363315.1 Mugilogobius chulae | reverse complement strand
CAGCAATTGTTCTTTTTTTGTATGACAAATTGAAAAGCGCACTATTCACATGAACATTCAAATCTGAAATGACCTAATCTATGTGTCCTATAAAGTCTTCTGGACAAGACAAAGATGTGATCTAATCGAATCTCACTCACACCTTTCTATTGAAGCATTTATGCAGCGTCACATTCAAATCCTCCTCACTGCAGCCGTAGTATCCTCATTCTCATTCTCATCGTGCTCCGATCAATCCTATAAATCAGTGTTGAGATTAAGTTGCCAGAAGGCCTGCTCTCACTTTTGATGTGTGACCTTGTAATCCAGAATGGGGCTGCATTTTACAACCAAAATCTTCAGTGACATATATTTGTGCATTGTTACACTAAGATGTTTTTCTGAAAGCAAGTGTCCTTAATCATGTGGTGTTGTTAAAGTGTACTTGTTTCTCCAGGGCCACGGCAGGGGAGGGCCCTTAAAAGCTTTGTCTATGCAGAATGTATATATTGTTTTAATAATAATAAAATATTAAATAATAACAAAAAAAGACTGAGAATGAAAAACTTGCTTGTGAGATAGATTTTTCTAACTAATTAGTTATCTACAATAAGAAACTGGTGCATGTCATAAAGTCAGGGGGCAAGGATTTCCTTATCAAACTGCAGATGTTCTAAAAATGTTTTTAATAAGAATACTTTATATTGAGCTCACTTACCAAATACATTTGGAGTCTCTGGACTACTCACAGCAATGTGTTTTGAAGAAGTTTTTAAAACTTTTAGAAATCAACATGTTGTGCCCTGTGTCATTCCCCACCGTGAGTCACTTGTTGAACTGACTACAATATTATCTTCATCAAAATGCATTATCTGTGAGTTGTAGCTTTAGATCACCAATCTGATGAGCTCAGTAGTCTAATTCATCATGTTTTGACAAAGTTGTGTGAAATATTTCCACAATCATAAAAACATTATGATTATAATATCAGTTGATCTCAATGTTTCAAGTTTATTAACAGTTTAATATTGCTCTTTCACAAACACTGAGTGTAGATTTACCATAAAATAAACAAGCTTCAAAAGTAAATGATAAATGAAGCATGTTGTTTGTCCGAGATCAATGTTAGTGTGTGTGCGCAAAAGCTACTGAGGATACGGACATAGACTTTTGACTCAAATTCAGCACTGACTCAAACTGGGGAATGATATTCATTTAGCCTATAGCTAATGCTAACAGTACACAGACACACAGTTTTTGCGTTTTTCTATTTTAATTAATTTAAATTATGATGAAAAAGTGCGTTTAGTTGGATTCATTTTAGAAGCTCTCCATTTTAAATATTATTGATGCTACAGAACCTGTTGGTAAATTATTGGGGAAAACAGTGTATTATGTCCCCAACCAGAGCTTTTATACTTCGGGCCCACAGTGTGCTGATACGCCCCTGTATGTTTAGCTCCAATATTGAAATTCCGCAGACTGACCACGGGTGCAAACTAAACAGAGTTAATTATGTGCTTGATAAAGCTTCCAGAGAGGAGCACATTCTGCTGGAGTCTAATCTGGCTAATGTCTCTCAGTAATGGAGCAGATATTCGGTTCTTTCTGGCGTGATGTGATGTCGTCGGCTCTCCCTTTGATCTGGTGCACTGGCCAGGAAAAAGTAGATTAAAAAGGTTTACTAAATCATAATAAATCTTGAATTGAAATTGAAATGATCTGGACGCAAAGCGCGGGGGTGATGATGATAGTAGCAGCTGCTTCTTGTGACTTCTAAATGTGATGTCCTTATTTGAGACGCAGCAGCGTGGCCACGTGGCACAACCTGCACTTTTTTCTTGCGTCAGGAGATCACAGTCTATAAAATAATAAGCATTGCTTTGGTGGTGTTCGGTGTGGTCAGAGGGAAGATGAGGGCTCGTGTTAGTGGCAGCGCTGGAGTCAGGGGGTGCTTATTTGAAGTGCGCACAGACAGCCCGGTTTGATTGGACAAATCTAGGCCTTCGCACAGTTGCCGCTGCCCTGCAATGAAAAGACCAGATATATGCGGGTTTTTTGTTGTCTCTTCTTCTTCTTCTACTACTACAACTCTCTCTCTCTCTCTCTCTCTCTCTCTCTCTCTCTCTCTCTCTCTCTCTCTCTCTCTCTCTCTCTCTCTCACAACACACACACGAACACACACACAACTGTTTCTTCTCTCAAACAAGAAAATAAAAAATAAAAACGATGTGCAAGTGACGCTTTGGGCTGGAACGTGATCATAGTCCAGCAGCAGGCGCGGACCAGGACCAGAGAGATGCCTATTAAGGTCTGGAGTTATAAACAGCATAGAAGAGACACGGGCTCAGAACCCTTTGCCATAGATCTGGCACGAAGTATCAAGCCTCCGTGCACTCATCTTGATTTCCCCCATCTCATCTCGCCACGTCTCTATTCTCTGCCCTTTTTAGAGTTTTATAGGCCTGACGCTCATTACGAGTCTGTTAAAAAGGGATTTATTTAGCGCAAGAGAAAAAAGCGCACACACATTTGGGACTCGGAGTGAAATAGCAGTCACATGCAAACGCTATCAGAGAGACGCAGAGCTGCAAATGTGACAGCATAATCCACCAAATCACCACTTTTGGTTGGGTTTGGTTTGCATCACATTGTCTCGTCGTACGATGCGGAAAAGAGCCGAGTGTGTGATGAGTCACAGCGTACACCACGCACCCAACTCTAAAGTCCACATAAACAGCTTGATAGCAGCATAATACACGGAATGGAGAATTGGACTGGAGTAAAGAGGGACTGCCAGTTGAGGACACGCTTCTTAAAGGTGCTCACAGAAAAGCTCCACATCGCCCTCTACTGGCGCTCGAAGCAGGCCTCTGCAAGAGGATGTAGATCTTAGGAAAAGAAAGACTAAAGTGCAATAGGGCGTAGTTGTTTTCTTTTTATGTCAGCAAAACTAAAAAAAAAAAAAAAAAATCTGATTTGAACATGAAAAGGTGCAGCACATTTTAGTCTTGTGCTAGCTTTATTTGTATACATAACTCATGCAAAAAGTAATTCAAAGGGCATTAAAAATAAGAAAAGACTAATTAAAATCACAACACATAATTGTATATAAATTAAAAGTGTTTTTTTTAATCTTCCAAAGAGTGTAGATAAAGTTCTTTCACTAAACTGTTCTGAGCCTACATTTGAAAATTACTAAGAGTAATCGCATGTCCTGTTAAGATAGTTTATTTTTTTATTTTTATTTTTTTTTCATGTAAAATAAAATAAAAAAAATAGTACACATTTCAGTGGAGTGTCCACAGAAAACAAATTAGAATGACAGTAAACATGTGGGAGGGAAGGGATGACCTTGACAACACTGAACTAAAAGTCGGACCACACACCCACACACATCTCTTTAAGTGTGGAAGCTAAAATATCCAACACTGGACATGCTAACACACAGCAGAAGATGCATACACAGTGTCTCATTCAAAACAACATGGCCTGCAGAGCTGATGATGAATTTTTTTAGATTTTATTTTCACTGTAAAGAACAACAGCCTCAACACATTTTATAATCTCATGGAACTTGGCACCTCACTTTACTTGATGACTTCATTTGCTATTAATCTAAATATATAAATAGCTCTATTCCATACAAAATTCAATTCAAAGATACAGGCCTCGTTTTCTCCCACTACTACTACTCCTACCAGCCAGTTCAAAAACATGATTTTATGGCTTTAATGTCAGATCCATAACAAGCTGTGACTGCATCATCTCCGTGACTCTCTTGTGCAGTGAATAAACACAAAGTGTGTTATATTTACACCCAAATCCCACTAATCCTTCCTCTGTGCACTGCTATCATTAGGACACACAGCAGAGTGGTTCTGGCACACGGCCGCACCAAATAACTGCTATTAGGGCCAGTGCGGCTCGTGTTCCAAGCCATGTGAATCACCACCACACTTGTGCCACTGACAGCTCCCGCGTTCTGACTCTGGGGAGGATCAAGGTTAGGGGAAGGCAGGCTTTTTCCACCTTTTGGGAGTTGTGGCACACTTTCTGATTGAAAAAAAAAAAAAAGTATACTAAAGCACTATTGCCAAATGGTAGGTTACAAATAAGTGGTAAATATTGCAATACAGTTGTTGGAAAATAGTGATTGACATGTTTTATTTTTGAGCAAGCATTTGTTGAATCTTAAAAAGTAAAATTCTTGTATGAACTTGATCAAGGCGCAGCTATGTTCAATGACACATTGACTGAAAACCAAATACACTATGTACTGTAAATTAATACATACAGTTCTTTACTTAAGCTTAGAAAATACAAATGTGTTTTATCCTGTTGTATACACTAGAGTCAAATTATTGGAAAGACTAGTTCAGCTCTCTGTTTTCAGGTTGTTTATTGTACTGTGTTTAGTACTAAGTGGAAAAATACATCTGTTAAGACACTGCACAAACTAAGATATGTATGCAACAAATTCAAAAATGCACACAACATTATAGTTATTAAACATTTGATGCATATAAACAAAGTAAGATTTCTCTATAACAATCATGTTAGGGATATTTAGTGGACCTGGATCAGGAGTAAACATGTTTTTCATCAATGGGAAAGCCAAATGGAGGCAGTCCTAAAAAAGTGCAGGAGGTTTGCCTCTGAAAACACCCTGTCTGGCCCGGGACCAGCCGACAGATGGTCACCTGGATTAATAGAATCAATTAATTTATCTCATTATGTAATTAAGGATGAGTCTGGTGAGCAGAGAAGCACTTTGACCCCGCTAAGATCTTAAGCATTTACTTGATCTCTTAAAAGTTCTATATCCTCTAAAGATGACTCTTGTGAGATTTGAGCCATGTTAGAACATTCCCAAAGTAATGTTTGGTTTCATTCACTAATGCTTGAATAAGCCTGCTTTTAAGTTGTGTGCACATGCAGAGCTCAGAATACTATATTCCACCTTTTGATGTCATAAGAGAGTTTAATAGATTTTCTCTTAAAGGTACACCGTGTAACTTTTTGGCCAAAAAGTACACTCAAATAAAAGCACGTTATTTTTTAGTTTAGACGTCTTTGTGATACCAAATAAATAATAAAAATGTGTAATTTTAGTATGAGCGGCCATGGTCACTGTTGTTTGACCACGAGGAGGGCCTCCTTCTGTTTATTTTTATGGAAAACAAACTCCTTTATCTAAAGTTTCTCACATTGTGGCAAAAAATCTATTTATTACCAGTAAGAATGTTTTATTACTTTATTTCCATATTTGTGTTGAATTGTGAAGTTGAATTTTTACCTCCAGAAAGTTACACGGCTTTGCAATACCCTAAGTTCCTTTATATGTTGTCAATATTTTATGGTTTTTTTTTTTTTTTTGGTCCAGTTGAATTTGCCACAGAACGCTTCCAATATTTCCTAATGTGCTGGGAAAGGCTAAAACTAACTGTAGCTTCAAAGTCAAGGCTGAAAACAATGAAAAGGTTACTGTAAAGTTGTGTGGGGTTTAAAAACACCAAGGAGAAATGTTCTGTATTGACTCTTAATGACATCACCAGGGGAAACAGTGCAGAACACCAGATAAAAACGCAGGATTTTTGTGTTAAATATGTTGAAATCCAACAAGGACAAAGTATAGATGAGGAAACAAGATTTTTTTTTTTTTTTTTACACATATCTTTATAATTAGAATGATTTCCTATGGATATGTAACTTCAAAGCATATGAGTGACTATTTGTTTGAACTTGTCTTCCTAACAGCCACTTTACTCACTAGAGGGCAGGCTAATCCACGCACGGTTCAGCCCAAACAGCAGCTGCAGAGAAGTGAAGTGTGTGTTGGGGGGCACAGCTGATGAAATGTGGGGTCACAGGCACAGACACAGTGCCACATGAAAGTGCTCGTGCTGTGCTCCTTCCTCCAAACATCTGGACACACACAACATATAATAATCCTTCGAATCCGGATCCTTTGTAACGGCAGTAGCTTTTTCAAGTCTGAGCAAGTGGGTTTCCGTTTGCATTGTTTTATAATGCATGTTCATCAGGAATTCACTCTGAGATCATCAGCAGGACTCAAAATGTTTCTCATTTGATCTGCACAATTCCTCTCTGTTTATTAACTGAAGTTTTATCTGTAGCAATGGACTGTGAAAGTTTTCTTTTGTGGGATGCTTTGTTATGTGAACTGGGATGTGTTTTAAGTTGGTTAAAAGTGTTGCAAAAAAGAAAGAACTAAAAGCATATGCATCAAAAGCTGCTTAGATTCTGTATTTAAAGATGCTCTGTGTAATTTTTGGACCCAAGACAGACATAAAAGCATGTTTTTGTAATGTAGATGTTTTGTTGGATTATGTTAATAGACTAATAAAAATATGTGTTTTTTTTCTTTGACAGAGCTTGCATGGACTTTGCCTGGAGGAGTGCATTCTCCTTTATTCCCTGCACATTATGGTATAACACACAATTATCAATTATAACAATGCTTCAAAGTGTCTACTGAATTGAGTCAAAAAAGTTACACAATGCACCTTAAAGGAGATTTAAGTTCATATAAAATACATTTACAGACAAAGTATCTAATTGTTACTTTGAGAAAACATTTAGTCTTTGTTTAACTTCATCATTCTCTTTCACATTTCGGTTAATTTAGACTTTTTCTGTTCTCATATCAGTGCTTAGAGATAGTAGGTCAATGTTGTGATCTATAATGAACCAAATGTAAGCTCCTTTTACATATATTTGAATGCTTCTTTAACAAAATGTGAACTTGATAGTGCCACTTACAGCAGACCTAATCTGTCCGTTTGTCGGCTGGATCACATGAAGTGTACTTTTAGCCAGAAAGGCCCAGAGAGGAGCAAACCTCTTAAACGTGGACAGTGGGCAGACATGTGTCAGTGGGGGGTGAGTGTCCGGCAGAGGGACGTCCTGAGCTCCTAGGGTCACACACACACGAGCATACTATCAGATTGTAATCCGGGCTACTCTTATAATTGCCTGTGTGTAATCTCTAAGGGTCTTCACACTTCAAATGGAGTAGTCCTGTGTTCATTTAATTTAATGTTATTGGATCGACTCAAAAGGCCAAATAACAGACTGTGCTACATTGTCCTTTGTTCTTGTTTTATTTTATCTATAGAAACAAATCTACAACAAGCTAACACATGGTTTAGTTCCTTAGGTGTATATAATATTATTTTAGGTGATATTTGGTGTGAAAAGTCACTGAACTACTGGTCTATATGCTTCTACTTTAGGTTCTGGACAAACCTTTATGTTTGTTGTTAGACTGTAAAGGTCGGTGTTGTGGTCCAGTGGGTGTTTGTGGTCACACCACACACACAAAAAATCTGATTCAAATCATGTCATTCTAAAGCTGCTGCTATAGATCTGAATAACAGTTTATTGAGAGTTTGTTTAGGTCTTGACCATATCACTAAAAAGAAGGAAAATACACTGATTTTTTTTTTTTTTTTAATCTTATTAATATTATTTTGATAGTTTTGAGTTAATGGGATAGATAATATGTTTAATTGAATTAAATTCAATTATTAACATTGCATTCAAATATTTATTTTTCTAATCTTATAGTGTGTATTGTGAATTATGCACACTCAGGACAGTCTTATTACTTTGATGTAAAACAGACTAACATGTTTATAGCCTCTCACTGAACTGCTTTTGTTTGCTTGCTATGTGCTTCTCTGTCCTGCAGATGGCAACATTGTACACCAAATCCAACCTTCCCCGCTCAGAACAGGCTGTCAGAGCTCGCGATATGAATTGGTTTCTCCCCCTTGATGTATTTATATCTGGTGTTTTCAGTTGTTCTGTGATGAAGGTGCAGAGGTGACGTCTGTGCATGGGCCCAGTTACTTTTGTTCTGACACAATGAGAGTGAACGTGTTTGACGCGTCTCTCCAGGGACGCACTCTTTTTTTACAGCACAAACAAATCAAAAACACACGAATCAGTATCTGGAGTTGTTGAAATCACATTTTCAGATGTGATGATTGACAAAAGAATCCCCGGATTTTGCGGTCTGGATGCAGATTGTTGACATGTTTTATGGTCAGTGCAATTTCTGAGCCTTGTCTAAACACAATTATTATAAAGTTCAATGACTTTTTCAGTTTGGACATTTTATTGAAACTTAGAAAAATAATACGATAGTAATATTGGAACATAACTATTAAAGTTGGGGAAGCTAACTTTTTTGTTGTAAATAAGTAAACTTTGTGTTTTCCACCAAAAATATATGATAAATGCAGCACTTTTTCAGAAAGTGCTTCCAATCAGAATGCAGCGTTCTGATTGGCTGAGCCTAGGTGGTCCACTCCAGTTTTGCTTTAAAAGAGAGAAGAAAGAGTGTTTTAAGTCAAAATTTCAACCAAAACTTAATAATATTAACAATGCGTTGTAATATTTGTACAAAGTAGTTGTCAGATTTAAAACCTAAATTGTGTTTGCACTGTGAATATCACCTACCCCACCTTTAATTGTGCATTTTCCGCTGAGTTAGAGTTAAAGCAGAAATAGAAATAGCCTCTAGTCTAATATTCTTGTTCCATGCATCAGTCTTTCACTAATAACACCCTTTCATGACAGGCTCTGGAGCTGACCTATGAGCTGGTCAGCCATGACTCCAGAGGGAATACAGACTCACTTGTGGGCTAACCTCCAGATTACTCTGTAAAAGCACTAATTTGAGCTGTGGCTGTGTCAGCGAGGTCTTCATGAGACTGGTGGAAGAATACGCTGAAGTGATGAGGCTAACTGTGGAGGAGGTGAGCAGTGAGGGGCTTTTTACTATTGCACAGACTGGACTAAAGTGAGATTAGCAGCTCCATGGAGGACTCAGCTCTCTGACATCACGAGCTGACTGAGCAGTAGTCAGGACAGCAAACATCACTAGATACTGTCATTGGTATACTGGTCCAAAGCAAGTCTAATCACAAAAGAAACAGGCTTGTGTGTGCAGACATTTAATAAAACATAATGTATTTATAATTGCACCACATTCATAGTGTAGAATTCATAGTAAATCTGAAAGTTTAACTCTCACATTGTATTCGAAGATCAAGACGTTTTGACTCATTTATTTTCAAATGACTTTCAGATGAGATCATGGCTCTTTCCTGGACAAATAAAGCATTACACCGACTTGTTTCACACTCAAGAAAAATTAAAAAGTAAAAAGGTTTTGACTAAACATTTGATTCAAGCGCAGTTAGTTGCACCACAAATGTCTGTGTATGTGAGCTATTTATGTTTAGTGAAGTTAACTATATATTGAAAAGCAATTATAAAATGACCAGTTACACACTAAAGAAATGTGGAAAAAATATTAAAACAATCCTTTTCTGCACTTGAAATATGTACATAACCCTAACCCTAAACAAGTATGCCTTTTCTACTGACAATTATTATTTCAACTATTAACCCATTCAATCAACACCTGCAAGATTTATGACATTATTTTTGCAGGTAAGTATTATAAAAGTTGGAAATACAACTCCACATGAGACTTGACAAGAGTTACTTGTCTCAAAGTGGAAGTACATGTTTGATTTGATGGCACAGTCCCACACAGCACTACAAAAGTTTCTGTATTTCTAAATAAGACACATATCAGGAGAGCCACGGCATCCAACGCTGCAGCCTCCACAGACCTGGATCGCTCAACTTATGTAACTGCAGTGAATGTGAGAGAGGAGACAGATAACAGCTCTGCCTTGATCATTCAGACTCAGCAGTGTAGATTGTCATGACACTGTGGTTAGCATAAGTGTGGTTTGTATAAGAGAATATTTTGGCACCATCGTTTAGAGAAAAAAAAAAGTGTGATTATAACAGAAGCAATAATCTTTGTCTTGACTCTTTGTGACTCTGATGTCTGAGAGACTAGAACAAGAGATAAGTCTGGAAGAGAACCTGGAGTCTGAAGATGAAAAATTTGCACTGATGTGGTGGAATATTACTACTTTTCTGCTCAAAGGATTTGCAAACTCCTTATTATAATGTTCAGACAAAAGATTTCAGTTACAACCATTCTTATTGATTGCTCATTGTTCTAAACTGTCCTCACATTACACAATAAAGAGTTTATTAAAAGCTAAGAACTAGTTTAAATAATAGGTGGTAAAGAAGAAATTAGCTGTTACATATTACAATTTTACAATTTACCCTCATTGTGACAAAGATGTGAAATCAGTCAAACAAATGATGTGTATATTTTGTGATTTTTAAAAGTTTTGTTTTCTGCTACTGCTCAGAGTATTTTTTAAGATCTCAGTGGGTCTGACCACACCTAACTTTCCGACTTCGGTCTCCCACGGTGACAGCTCCTGTGCATGTTGTCCTGGCGACATGAATTAATGATAACAGCAGTGACTTCTCAATCTGGCCTCATTTTTTATATAACTCAACTTATATCAACTCACACTGACTCCCTGACTTCAGGTCTGACCAGGCTTCTACTCTGTTTAGCTTGAAACTTGAAGCACTTGTAATAATAGCTTAAACAACTGCTTTAAACAGCTAAAATAGCTTAAACAACTGCTTTAAACCGCATGATTCTGAACTTGTGCTAAAGAAAAGCTGCAGTCTAGAGCACACTAGTTATAATCAGAAGAAAATAGTGCTTTTTGCAATGTACCAAACTCAGCAAAATTAAAGAATTCTGTCAACTGGACAACTGTTGACAGAATCAACAGCAGTCCAGTTGAATTCAACAGCAATTAAATTCTGCAATTCAACAGCAAAACCTGTTATTACCTGTTCAGAGTAGGTTTTTGAAGTATTTTGACACTTTCTGACTTTGACAAAGCTAAAGTTACAGGCCAACTGAAAACAACATGTACATTGTTATATTTACAAAGGAAGCAGCCAACCAATTAGAGCCATGACATTACTGCACTTTTTAGAGCAAAGAGTGCAGTAATAGGGCGTTTCCACTAGCGCTGTTAGTACCGACTTGGTTCATCTCTGCCTTGTTTTAGCTAGCCCTGTTAGTATCTACTCGGTTCTGCTCGGACTTGTTTCTACCAGTCCTGTTAGTACCTACTCGGTTCTGCTCGGACTTGTTTCTACCAGTCCTGTTAGTACCTACTCGGTTCTGCTCGGACTTGTTTCCACCAGTCCTGTTAGTACCTACTCGGTTCTGCTCGGACTTGTTTCCACCAGTCCTGTTAGTATCTACTCGGTTCTGCTCGGACTTGTTTCCACCAGTCCTGTTAGTATCTACTCGGTTCTGCTCGGACTTGTTTCCACCAGTCCTGTTAGTATCTACTCGGTTCTGCTCGGACTTGTTTCCACCAGTCCTGTTAGTACCTACTCGGTTCTGCTCGGACTTGTTTCCACCAGTCCTGTTAGTACCATTCGGTTCTGCTCGGACTTGTTTCCACCAGTCCTGTTAGTATCTACTCGGTTCTGCTCGGACTTGTTTCTACCAGTCCTGTTAGTACTACTCGTTCTGCTCGACTTGTTTCCAAAGAACCTTTTCAAGGAACAATTCATTTGATTCACCTCTTTCTTACTTTCAGCAGTCGGGTTAAGATGTTAGTGAACTCCAGAATTTGATAAAGCATAAATGATGCTTATTAAAGTGTGTAAGGTGTAAGCTAGGCTCTGTTGCTGGAGAATTTTTCCTTTGGTGCATGTTTTGGTTGGTGGGGGGAAACCAGAGTACAGGTGCAAACTCCACAGGGCCCAGGCTGTGCTGTAGTTGAACACACACCTTTTTTGCAATGAGGCGAGTGTGCTAGCCACTCTGCCGCCATACTGCCCCAACGTGTGGTTTGTGTAGAAGTGAGTTTGAAATCAAGTTTGTGTCTTTACTGAATACTTTTGGCACATGTTTGAAATATCTATAACAAGAGGAATGAAATGTTTCTGAGTAATCAGAGTGGGGTTTTTTTTAGACAAAAGTACTGTGTGTACACATTTGTCTTCAGAACAGAATTTGTTGCGGTCTCCATGACAGCAGCAGATCTTGGTGGGCGTAGTTCTATTCAGGAGGCTCGGGCCCTGCACACTGACCCTAATCAGGACCAAGCAGTCTGTCTCCAGGACCACCACATGGAGCAAGACCCCAGTGGCACTGTGCCGCCTGTTCATGGACACTTTTAGGCAGTTTTACCATCACACATCATGGTGAGTGTGTGTAAAGAATGACAGCCTGGTGGATGTATTGGATTATAGGCTCAGGCAGTGGGATGAGTGTGTGGGACTGGATATGCATACTGTACTCAGCTTCCTCTCTGAGCATCAACAAGCTCAACATATTGTTTCAAATGCATGTTTGTTTGTAGGTCAACAGCAGAGAGAGGCATCTCTCTACGATGTGTTGGCTTTATAGCAGTTATCAACATGGGAAAATGCAAGGAAACACATTTTTGCCGGACATCCTAAAACCCAAGGTGGTGAGAGATGATAATAGAACAGAGCAGATGTTTTTGAAAAGACACAGATTGATAGGTTAATAAGTGGTTTGCACTTACGCACAGCAGGTATTGACACACTTTGTGAATGATAGGGAAATGCCTGTAACTTATCCTGATGAAAAGCTTGTGAAGGCTTCTTCTGCACTGATTCAGGCTGCCCCACTCCGCAGCTCTGATGGACATTGGTGTGCTGGGACCCCCTGGCGCGGCTCTCCAGGAGGGTATGTAAAGGTGAATTTGTGGGTCTCCGAGCCCACAATGTGGACCCCTGGGGAGGTAATCACCATGAGGCCAACAGCCGTCAGCTCAGCAGTGGCCCGCGTCACAAAGATGTGTCTCTAGAGACAGGGCTGTGCCTTTGTGCTCCCTGACTCAGAGTGTGCCCCTCTCTGGGGGGCTGTAGGGCTCACCGGGGGGCTATTAAACCATTAGTGTGGTAGGGACTGCCCTGACAGACACATGTACACAAACACACAAGCATTGTAAAGACACCATCTACTGTAAGCACACAGATCTCTGTCACATAAAGCCTAGAGTTGTTGACTTTACACTTTGGTCTGCCTTTAGAATGAACTGAGGAGTCAAATGACACCTGGGTTTCTCTCTCAAATAGTCACTCAGCCCATGTTGCAGACACACATCAAATGTTGTCTTTGTAGGCTGTATATAGATGAAAAAAATGCTTGTTTAGTTTTAATTAAACACACTGCTAATAAGTGAACATTTATTATGGCTGTATTCAAAGTTTTGCATCTAACTTTTGCAGAGTAGGAAAAGTTAGTTTGCTTGGAAAGTTCCGCAGTATGACTGTATGTTTTATTAACTCCAGATATAAACAAGCATGACACCACCAGGCCAAGTTTCAGATAAGATCTGTGAAGAGGAGAAGCCATGAGAATGTCAGGAAAGTATAGACAAACGTTTTTTCCATACTTTGGAAAGTTCCAGGGAAAGCATTACACTTGGGTGGTGTGTTCCTATAGTGCTGTTTTTGAGCCAGCCTTAGCATTATCCAGGATCATATTAGTTCTTATCTCCACAGGGGTCACAGATCATGTTCTGGGTGTTCACTGCTCACTCCAGCTGTTTTTGCACTTCTAGAGGCTTGTGTTTCCTCTGCTGTAGCATTCTGTCTGCAACCAGAGTCGACTCTTAGAAAGCATCTTTTATGGAACGAATAATGCAATATCCACTTTAATGAGCAAATACCTTTGTTAAAAATGTTTTGGTAACACTTTACAATAACTACACCTTATTTCGCATTAATAAAGCATTAATAAAGGATTAGTTAACCATTTACAAATAATTTGTTAATCATTTATAAAGGTTAACTAATCATTTATAAAGGCTTTATATCATATATCTATTAAACATTGACAAAGCATTTAACCTAAATAAAAATACAAAATAATAATAAAACATTAATAGCAATACCTTACTAAACATATATAAATGTTTATTGAATTTATCAATTAGGCCTTTACCAAGTATCAAATACTTTCTTTTTAACCAAACACAACTTTTTTATTATTTATAATAGACCATTAATTGATACTTTACAAATCCTTTATAGAGTCAAATTATCCTTCATAAAGCAGCTATTAAGTGCTAATAATGGATTGGTGTGAGCTCATCTAAAGTGTGAACTACTTATGCTTTATAACTTACTTATAAATGTAAATGATAAACATATCCCATGTTTGCCAATTCATTTTAAAATAACAGTCAGTTGACGCTTTATGAAATCTTTGTAAAACACAATTGTCAGTTATAAAGCATCTACTAACTGTTAATAAGGTGATTGGAGTGAGCTCTTCTAAAGTGTGGACACATAGTGCCTTATACATGTTTTCGTAAAGTACTTATGGAATGACAATGAATATGGCAAACGAAACCAACAAAAATCAGGTAAAATGCACATAGAAGCTTTAAACAATATAATAATCAGGTACAAATACACAGATACATCTTTATATTTTATTTAAAGTTAACATTCAAATAAAACATGCATGAAAAGTATCAAAAATCACATGCAAAGAGGATTTATTTGTTTTTTTCTATGAGGTTTTCACTAAATCAGTTTAAAACGAATAAATCCTCTTTAGATCAGACAGTTGTGGTGAATGTTACAGAAAACATGTTAAAGACTTTACATATCAGAGGAATATTTCATCAGAGGACATAATTGTGTCTAAATGCTAACGCTAACAGGAAGAGGTCGTACATACAGAAGTTAGCTATTTTGAACGTACACAGCCAACTGAAATTCCGTGCACAGAGCCTATTAGGTACCAAAATAGATAACACAAAAGATCACCCAAAAATATGTAGCACAGTCCCCTTTAAATCGGCAAAACCTTTACACTTTTAAAATTAGGACCACAGCTTTAATCTGGATTAATCACACATTTCCCAAATACTGCCTTTCCCCTTAGCTTTTCTCCCCAAAACAACCAAGAAGACACAGCACAGTATAACAATGGAACTCAAAGCGCGCGTAATGGTTTTCGAATGTTTTTTAGAAGATGCTGGAATTTCTCAGACTTTAAGTCAAGTTTACTCACGGTAACGGAACCTCAATTCAAAAAATAAAAACGTTGCAGGCCTGGAAAGTTTCTTGCAAAACATTGAGAGCGGTGAAATCTCACTTGCAAAACATTGAGTGCGTTGAAATTCATCGGATCCGAAGTCATGAGCGCGGCGCGATGTACCGGGCGGCTCCGTCTGTGGGTTACACCCGGCGTGGTGCACGCAGACGCCGGACTTTCCCTCGCGGCTCCCGCTCCGTCTCCCCGCTCCGACTCCGGCCTCCAGACTCCGATCTCACTTGCAACTTCTCTGCTCACAAAGTAAACGAGTCCGCGGTCCTCAACTGAGCTTCCTCGCTCAGAATGATCGAGTCCTCGGCTTTTAAAGAGTCTTTTTTTCTCCGTTAAGTCTCCCGCGCTCCAAGCAGGTGCAGCAGAAAGAGAAGGAAGTGTAGAAAGTTCCAGCGCGTAAACACCATACACACGCAAGGTCACGTGTACTCACGCAATGCGTAACAACGGCCAATCACAATCGACTATACAGAGTGAATTCAAAAATGACCAATGAAACGTAGTAATATAAGAACAGTTAAAAGTAAACAGAAGCGAGGCAAAAACAAAAACCTCTAAAGATATTATTTAAACTAGATAATATAATTCGAGCTTTTACATCTACATCCAAAAATACATATCATGGATAAATAGTGCAAAATAATGTGTCACTGTTGCTAAAGTAAATAAACGTTTTCTTACAGTATATTATTTTTTGTGTGACCTACTTGTGTGTAGTGAAAAGTTAAACAAACCTATCATCACTTGTTACCTGGCAATACCCAAATTTAACACTGGGCTACATATCTGTTTTTTCCCCACTCTTAACAAAAACAACTCATTAGAAATGTTTAAAAAGAATTGGCAAACATGGAATATAATGTTTATCATTTACATTTAAAGTAAGTTATAAAGCACAAGTAGTTCACACTTTAGATGAGCTCACACCATATCTATTATTAGCACTTAATAGCTGCTTTATAAGGGATAATTTGACTCTATAAAGGATTTGTAAAGTATCAATTAATGGTCTATTTTAAATAATAAAATAAGTCGTGTTTGGTTAAAAAGAAAGTATTTGATACTTGGTAAAGGCCTAATTGATCAATTCAATAAACATTTATATATGTTTAGTAAGGTATTGCTATTAATGTTTTATTAATATTTAGTATTTTATTTAGGTTAAATGCTTTGTCAATGTTTAATAGATATATGATATAAAGCCTTTATAAATGATTAGTTAACATTTATAAATGATTAACAAATTATTTGTAAATGGTTAACTAATCCTTTATTAATGCTTTATTAATGCGAAATAAGGTGTAGTTATTGTAAAGTGTTACCAATGTTTTTTCATTATTAGTGTACTCATAGTTGTATTTTGAATGACAATGTTTTGTGTTTGATTAAAAGAAGTAAGTAGAACGATAACCTATATTCAGCCACTCCTATTTTTTACAATTACAGCAACCATTTTGAACTGCAAACCTTTTCTTTTCATTTCCACAAGAAGAATTAATGAGGGGAAACAACTAGGTAATATAAGTTATGTAAGTATTTTATTTTATTTATATTACATTTGATTTACGATTACGAAGTGTATACCTGTTGTCGTTTAAATCTTTATCAATACAAAACCCCAGTTGTTGTGTTACGTACTGATTACATTATTGATTCTGTTACATTATTCTCTTTGCTGTGTTGTAGCTGATGTGAAATAATTCCTGCAATGGGCAATTACAAGAAGAGTGATTTATAGCTGTATGGAAAACAGCGAGCCCTCCACAGAGATGATGAATTGCGTGTTGAGGCTGGATGACTATCAATACACAGGCTACACACATACACTTGTCCATAGGAACAGCTTTTGCATGTACCATACACTTAGCACTAACCTTAGAAAAAATACACTTTGGACTTTGGAGAAATCCTCAAGCCTAATACATGCAGCCTCTACTCCATCTCTGTCACCGCGCGGCTGTTTTTGGAGCCGGCCAGCACATTATTAATAACGGCAATACATTTTCATTTGACCTGCCACAGGAAATGAATATTCTAATGGACCTAATACCGCTGTTGCTCCTGTTCCCCCTGCTTTACACCAGGGCCATGATGGATGAGGTGCATGATGGGAAAGAACAGTGGCGCGGATGCAGGGGTCTGTGAGAGTGTGGTCAGTGTTGGAGTTTTAGGTAAGTTAATGCGTGCAATCTTTCACACATTAAATGCCAAAGTTAGACACAGCAATGTTTGATTCAGAAAATCAATGTGTGTAATAGATAGATAATGTTGAACTATCATTTCCAGATCAGCATTTACATTTATATATATACATATATAAGAAACATGTTCATTTTACTATAGGAAGCTACAGATCTTGTGAAAGGATGGCTACCTGATATTTTAATAGACCAAGATGTTTGAATAAATACAGGGATGTGTGCATGTGTGAAAATGGGAATTTTCTGATCACTCGATCCTCAGTTGAATGACAATACAGGATTACTCAAACATGGAATCAATCAAAATACAACTTTAGGTCCAAGGAAACACTGTAGTCACAAGATCTTAAGCTCATTAAAGTTCATTTTACATATTGTCTTCTTTCCTTTTTTTTTTTTTTTAGCAGAAAGAGCATATCCTACCCTCCCTTAGTTTAGCTAATCACCCTCATTCTCAGTCTGACAGCTGTACACTTTCCTGTTGGACCTGCTCCAAATGGCCAATCCAAACAGTCTTTTTATCAAAGGGCCGTCCTATTTCCAGTGTAACACTCCTGGTGCACTCCACAGCTCGTCTGTATCTGCAGAACGCGTCAGTCTCAGGACTCATCTGTCTGTGATATCATCAAGAAGACGGCTCAGATACCAGTTGGCATTACTGGCCTTGGTGGTGGGCCAAGCTCTAATTGGAAACAGTGCCATGGTGGTGGACTTTAATTACCGTCTCCTCGGTAACTGCACAAAAAGGGCATCTGGGGAATAAGGAATGAAACTGCAATTGCTATTTATAGTGAATGATAAAATAAAAACAAACAAACACACAAAAAACAGCCATTTTGTTTTCATATCAAATCATTTTATTTATTTATTTTTTTTTTATTATAATCAGACAATTTGCAAACAATAATTTGCATGTAGCCTTTTACCAAGTGGAACTGGTGTATATGGACTCTGTTACATGGTTCTTTTTATTTAGTTTTTTTTTTTTAATCATATATGTTGTAGGAAGGACATTAAGTAACATTTTAATATTTGGTTTGGATCAGATGAGGCACTGCCAAATGGCCTGATACTGACACAATCACAATTAAATATGTGCTCGTCAAACCAATTTAAGTCTGTTATGTTACTGTATATCTTCTAATTCATGATTTACCCACATCTTGGTCATTTAGTGTTTTTACGTCTATATCAAACTGCCCTTATCTCTCCATATATTGCATAATCTGCTTTAGTCTTGTAGTTGTATGATGTGCTAACAGTACCACAGAAAAGGCTAAAGTGTGCTCTCTCTCTCTCCAGGGTGTCTGCGTGGCTAACGATGCTGGGCCATGTCACACGTGTGGCAGGACGGATCGTCAGCCTAACTGTTCTTGGAAACCTGCGATCATCCATCTGCTGCTGTTTAACCAACCAGCTGCCTGCCTCCCATCGGCACAGACACCCCCTAAGCCACAACTCCCCCGTCTCCATGGTAACCAGCTGCCTGCCTCCCGTTGGCCCAGACACCCCCAAAGCCACAACTCCTCCGTAACCATGGAAACCAGCGTGTTGTGTGGACTTGTAGCACCTCCATGCCTTGTTGTTGTCCAGCCTTGTCATAACAGAGGCACTGTACTGTGAGTCTTTGCATAAGCTAGTTGTTTCCATTTTGCAACATATTGATTATTTTCTGTGCACTTCATGAACCTAATTCTCCCATTATAGCACATATTTAAGCTCACAAAGTCTAGAACCCTTATTATCTAGATTTATTACAGTGCTTAATGATTGTTATAGGAAGTTACACATCTTTTTTTAGTTTAATTATAATTTGACAAGAAAGAAAGTTGCAAACTGAGGCTTCTTCTTGAGAATTCTGTTTTCTTAAAAACTATCAAAGGCGTCACAGAGTCACTGGCTGGCCAATGAAGAGCAGCCTCAGAACATCCTCCTGATGTGCTCAAAGATGGTTCAGTACTGGGCTTGCATTGTCCATTCTGTCTTCCACACTTTCCACACGCTTTTATTCGCCAATGTGCTTCTCTGAATAAATTACTAACAAACACAAGATAGCGTTTGTTCATTTGCCATGTACAGTATATCTAGTGCAAATATACATTAGTAATTCTGATGAACAGTGGGTGGTGTAAGTGTCTTCCTGTTGCCAACCCCTGCTGAGTCTGGCAGACAGTATAACAAACTTTGGGCTTGTAAATGCAAATACTGACTAACACGCTAATGAGATTTAGAGCGATATGTCAAACTGGGGTTGGATTTCTTCCACTCACAATAATAGCAGCACAAATTAAAAAATATATATATATTTGTTTGTATGTATGTATGTATGTATGTATGTATGTATGTATGTATGTTGTATGTATGTATGTATGTGTGTATGTGTGTGTATGTATTTATTTTCTTTTGGTTGAAAAGGTTGAAGTGGCTGAAGTCAGACTGCAGTAGATGTTTGATTGAAAAGCACAAATGTCTGCAGATACTGGTATGTGAGCCTCAGGATGAGCTTTTAAATAAAGTTTAATTTCATTTCTGCAAACATCTGCATTATTACTTCCAACCACAAAGCCCACTATTGACACTTTTTTTTTCTTTGGGCAAATGTTTTTATGTTTTAGTCCAGTGTTTTCAGTTGAGCTTCTCTGTCTTGCCTTCCCATTTTGTTGATTGCCATAAATATTAATAATAGTTGTCAGAGTGGCCTTTGTAACATATACTGTATATACAGAGTAAATTGTTATGTCTCTGTCATGTTATAGTCAGCATTAATAAAGGTTTTATCACTTAGTTTATGGTTTGCATATTTAAAGTGACATTTTATTGGCTCGATTGCCCTTTTACATGCTTAATAACAGTGAGTACACACTTGGAATATAACCATAAAAACATAATGTCACACTTTCTTGCCAGCCAATGAAAATCAGACAAGACTTTAATATTATGCAATATTGCTTTAATCACGCTCTAACATTATTCTCTCATCAAAAACACAGCTGGAGTTCTTTCTTTGACAAACTATTCTTTCCCTTCTGACTCTCAGAAACACTATTTTCAATTTACCAAATTTGATGCCTCAAATCTTTAGCTCTGTTTCAGCCTAGTTTGTTTTAAGAATATCAGACAAAATCAGTTTGATTATTTACTTTATTTTGCGGCCAGTAGGTGGAACCCAATTCAGTTCTGGATTCCTGATGTTGGAAACACATCATGTGAGTTTCATCACATTTTTTGATGTTTTAAGTAAAAAAAACAACAACTAAATAATAATACATTATGTTTGTACTTTATTAAGAATGATTAACAAATGAATGGCACAGTGTGTGATCTTACCCTAATTTCAGTTGTCAGCAGGAGTCTGGTAGGCCACAGAAACTATACTGTAGGAGAGCATGGGCAGACAAACTGATGCTGCAGACATATAAATATTAAATGTGCCCTGCCTTGCTTATGGCTTGAGTGCATAAAACAGTGACAGGAGCAGTTCTTTCTCCTTGTTACGTAATGCCTGACCCCATCCACTGCAGTAAAACAGCCCGGGATTCCCTCTTTAACTCTAAAGCAGCCATGACACAGATGTGCTATTCTTTTAAAAATGAGTCATACAACATGAGGATCTTTTACCTTTCTTCTGAACAGATTATGATCAGTGGTGAAGTAGAGCAAAGTGAAATGTGGAGATGCAAGTTCTACACCAAATGTTTTGCTGTAGTCCAGAGGGAACTCCTTGGCATAGTTATAGAGCAGAAGCCACTTTGTAGATATACTCAGCAGTATAGTTCCCTACTTGTACTTTGTTATAATACATATACATATACATATACATATACATATACATATGTACTGTATATGTATTCACATATACATATACATACAGTATATATATGTACTGTATATGTATATACAAATGCATATACATATGTATATACAAATGCATATGTATATACTGTACATATACATATACATATACATATACATATATTTCATTTGCACTGTTAAAAAAATCCTAAATGTTCAGGCTGTGTTCTTCTCGCCAACTGAAAACATTAAACACTCTGATCCACTCTGTGATGTCACTCAGAGCTACCTCACACTTTTTCACTGGAATTATTTATTATTTAGATATCAGAGATTTTCCATAATAATCGAAACTGAAAAAAGATAAACTATGACAAAAAATATAAATGGAAGCAACCAAAAGTTAAAAGTGTATTCTTGAGACTCAGTTAACTTCAAATATCACTCACTTATGTTAAGCTGCAGGACTATTTTCAAATTGAACTCTGGACCTTCTCCTGTCCCTAGAATCACACATTGAAGTTAATCTTATTCCACTCTGGATGGTAAACAACCTTTGAATGTGGAGGGCTTGGATAGGGACATTTGACTGTTATTATCTTTAGACAAGTCAACTCAGAATGAGACATGTTTTTTAGATTACTCTGAGCCTTCTAGCGCTAACCTAATTCAATTGTGAGATAAAAAAATGAATTTCTTAGTTACAATGTACAAAAGACTTTGCAGTGCTGCTTGCATATTTTCTGCAGTTGCTAACATGTAGTTCTATTACAACATAATCTTCAAAGCTACTTTGTTTCAAGTTGAAAACATTATCATACCACTTGAGAACTTGAAGCTCTATGTCTGATAAATTCTCCTTCACAGAGGAGTGGAAGAATCAGGCAGTGACAGAAGCACTAGAGCCTGCCTCTAATGGACTGCACACTGGTTTGTGATAGCTGCTTGTAGATGCTATCTATGTCCAACCCATCTTTTGTCTGTCCCTGAGGGTCTTCTGATCCCGATAAGCAGGGGTGTGAGATGATTTGTGGAGAGCTGTGGACACATGGAGAGGGCCAATGGAAGAATACATGATACTGATACAAACTCAGAGAGACTTGGTAGAAATGTGGATGCTAGATTTCAGTCAATTTCATCAGTTTGCCGACCTGTGAGTGCCCCTGCAGTGCATCAGTCAGCTTGTGTTACACGCTGTGTCACTTCAGAAAGAGAAGTTTTGGTTCCTGTCACAATGTCTGTGGTGAAGAAGTAATGCATGGAGATATGAAGATGTTTTTTTTTCCTCAGTTCTTTTTATATTTATGTAACTCTACACATACCAGTAAAACCAGTGACATGGTATTCTTGTATAGGATGTGTAGTAATTCACTGGAAAAGGGTTTAATTATATTTTTCTAACTTTTGCAAAACACCAAAACAATATTTGCATCTTTTGCCTTACACTTTTATAAAGACACTGTTATTTATCCAATCCCATGTGTCGTTGAGTAAAAGTAACACCAATTAATTTTCTTAATGTAGTTACCTCAATATCCTGTTAGTGATAGGTTGAACTGAATAAATGGAGAGCCTTAAAGACAACAAGCTTGACACTTGGGCAGTGTCTCAGTGCTGTCGCTGTTGAAGGCTAATGAGCAGAGCATTCACAGGTACAGTGCTATTACAGACATCACAGCTCTGATTCAGCAGCTCACAGTATGGCAGACCATATATCCACGCTCCCAAAGAGGCCATCACATCCCTCTGACGTGTGCATCCACAGCTGCCTACGCTAGCTCTTCAGTGTTCTGAAGCCTGGTTGGTCATTGAGCTAAAATAAATAAATACATGAATTAAAAAAAAACATAGCAGATCAGGGAGACTGTCTGGTGCGAGAGCCATCTGATGCTGTAGGCCTAACGAATGGAGTCTCAGAGATGAGCACGAGGAAATGAAGGGAGTCGGGGGTGTCAAAGCTCATGAACGATGAAGCAGTTCATATTACAGAGGCCTATTAGTCCTCTTGCCACTGCCAGCCCAAAGCGTAATGAGGCAGTCTGCAGACACGCTGCTCTGGAGCTGTTGTAGACAGTACTGTTCAAATGTTTCTAATGTGTGTACTTGTGTGTGTGCATTCATCTCCACTCCTTAAGTTCAAGTATTCTATTATGTTCTGTTGTGTACACAGGGCCATTAAAATGTATGTAGCATTACTGTGCTATTGAACAACCAGTGTCACCTTGGTAGTTTACAGGTTAGGGCTTACAAAATATACACTCATAATGATTGTACTATATGCAGTATATTTCAGAATCACGTTGAATATATTATGTTCTGTTGATTCCACTCAGCAAAAGACTGGGTTTGTCTGTAATGAGAAACACAATGTAAAACATGTAAACTGCCTATCACTCCAAAGTTCCTAAATGAGAATCCTTCTTAAAGTGGTGGGAGTGTTGAGCTTATTAGGACCATAGACTGTATACAGTCTATGATTAGGACTTGACATAGTTCATGCCATATAGTGGCTGTCGCGTGTTGTTACAGCAACATCTTGGCCAATTTGTACAGTGTATTGTGTGAATAGCTGTTGTGGTAATAAGGAAGCTTCAGCAGAGCTAGCATATTGCAGAGCATATGGATGAGAAGAAAAAAACAACTGGACACATTTTAAAAGTATATCTTAATATAAACATTTTATTCAGTGCATTTTTGTGTATACAACAAATAATAAACAACTGGAAGTCTCCAAGCAGTCACAGCGTCTGCCTGACAATGTTGTTTTCTCAGATGTCGCCTGGTTTGTTTGGAACACATAATCCAACATGGGTTAATACACACAGCCTACATCATGCAGCTCTAGACCATATTCTCTGCTCTCTCCCATGCAACAGATAGGCTCACCCAAAAGTGTAAACCCTCTCTGGAGGTGCAGCCCAGTAAAGAAGGCTTCTCAAAAGCATGTACCAGAAATGTCTTTATGAAGCTGGAGGAAAAGGACCCACAAAAGGGACTGCTTTGTACACAATTGTGTTTGTACATGCCCTGTGCAAGAAAAGGGAAGTTTTTTTGTTTGCTTTTTTTTTTCTTTATTTTTTCACTTTTACAAATATGACATGTCCTATAAAATGTTAAGCCACGTAAAAGTCCACAGTATTCTTTTGAATATAGAAAATATTGTCACCACAATAAATTACTCAAATACATAGAACAAGCATCCTGGGAGGGGACTCGCTTTGCCATACTTCCTATGGCAATGATATCGGTCTGTAAAGAGGACAAATGCTGGAAGAAAAGGGCAACGGATGACGTGACGAGCACAGAGACAGAGACGCCGTAACACAGTCTAAACAGAAGGGAATGGGGACACACAGATCATTCCATACTTCAGTAGTCAAGCATATCAGATATAAGAGAAACACAAGATCCAGCACGTTGCCAAGTCCAAAGTATGTCAAATCACTCCCTTCTGCATTGTGTAAGCCTAAAACTGCTCACTCTCATCAAAAGGATTCTAGTTTTGCCTTTAGACTGGCTCCATTCTTGGCGGCTTAAAGGGACACTCTTCGTTCTGTCTTTGGTTTGCTGGAACCTCTTTCAATGATGAAATATAAAACCGTAACAAATACTGAACAATGGAAAGGGAAGAGAACACGAGGGACAGAAAACAACAAAGAAATAAAAGGCTCAAGGCTAATTTAGAAAATTAGCAAAAATCAAGGTGCAGCTGTGGCATCTTTACAAAGAAAAAATAAAACAAGAGCCACACTGTCCTATATAATTCAGATCAACAGAGGAGGCATCTTCTCCCATGCTATGTGCCCAGTCTGAGCTTGTGCATGAGGACACAGAGGAGCTACCATCTGGCCGGACACAGGCTCAACAGCACTGTGCCGCACCAGGGACATCATAGAGGCTTTGTATTCACAGAAGCAAGGAGCAGACAGCCACGGCACCACTATGGGCCGACATCAGCGCTTCACTCCTCGCACTGTCCAAATAATGTATGAGCGCATAAAGAAAAATAAATCATTTTAACATGAGTACATATCACCCAAAGAGTGATCAAAGAAAGAAATAAATCTCAGGCTAAAACAATAATGCAACTTTTTATGTTGTAAATGTGCTATCATGTGTTTGTACTACTACTGTTGTAACCGAAAAGTTGAATACCAAAATGGAAGTGTCCTTTAATAATAATTGGTGTTTTTGTTATAGTCCTGAAATGGTGAGAAACTTGTGGATCACGCTCTATTGGAGGTAAGGTTTGGAGGTTTCTGTCCCAGAGGAAGTCCCTCGCTACGTGGACTCGTGCTGGCTCACGGTCTTGCCTCCGTTCAGCACCGCAGACGCACTCCTGCTCTTGGTGGGGTGCCGCTGCCCGAGCGTGAGAACTCTGTCAGATCGTGGAGGGATGGCTCTCTGTACATTGCAACTGGAAAGAAAAAAATAAATAAGATCACATTAGAAATGTTTATTACGCACCTTATTTTGCCCCGCCCATTTTTCTTGACAGCGCACTTCCTGTTTAGTATCTGTTTGCTTTCTCATTCCCCAATCAGAGTCAGTGCTAAATTTGACTCAAAAGTTGATGTGTGCATGCCAAGAAGCTCATAGTGCAAGCACATAAATTTGACTACGGCAACACCTAAGGACAAACCACATAGAAAATGCTATATTTATCATAAAATTTTTAAATGTGCTTTTTAAGTTAAAAATGAGCTTAAGGTTTGTGAAAACACTATACTTAACTGGTAATAAACTTAAGCAAACAGCTCAGAGCAGAGAAACTTTGTCCTCACCAACGTTCGACTGAGTTAAATTGAATTTTTTTCTATGAGTGTAGTACGAGATTTCACATGACTTTACCAAAAATAAATGTTATTAAACTTTCTCAGTGGACTTTTTTTTTTAATCTCATCTGATTGGTGATTTAAAGTTACAACTGACAGATTGCTGGCATTTTAAGTAATGAAAATACAGTCAGGCTAACAACTAGCATGATTGACTAAATTTCGGCAAGTGACTCCGAATGACAAGTTTGTCTGTCTTGTGAGGTGATCTCAAATACACATAACTACAAAAAAAAAAAAAAGTATGCAAATTGCATAAATAACTGAGTTTAGTCGTAGCTTAACAGGAAGTCCACAGCCAAGAAAAGTGGGCGGGCCAGAATAGGGTGAATACAGAAAGTCTGGAAAATACTATTGGGTAGTTTTAAATCAGCTGTCACCTCTTACAATTCAAGGCCGTGTTGTCAAGTGTATCTCTACAAATGTGTTTTTGATCCTACGTAAAGTTAATAGTGTGGTAGTCAAGACTGCACTAATCGAAACCAAGACTTTACCAAGACCACAGACAAGACCAAGACCACTGGGGGCTGAAACCGAGACCTTCATAGGTCGAGACACACTACGATTGCAGCCCATTAAAACCAAATCAGTAATACCTTTGTAATTTTACAAATTTATCAGTGCCTACATGATCGTTATTGTGCTGTCCTTATTGTAAACTGGGGCTGAGACAGGTCACCGTGCTCCTGGCACAAGTTTAGCAGAGCCTGGTGGTAATGAAATGTGGTCTCAATGTCCAAGATAAGACTGGGGCCAAGATTAGACCGAGTCCAAGCAACCTCGAGACGAAGACAAGACCAAGTCCAAACGTGCTAGAGTCCGAGATGAAACCAAGACCTTAAAAAAGCTCTCGAGACCGGTCTTAAGACCCAGAACTAGGGTTTAAGTCTGAGAATTGTTCTTTGTGGAAGTTGCTGAACACAGAAGGCTATGGTGTATTTCATTATAAATTCAGGAGTCACAAGAGCTTAAGCTTTGCTGTGTTTGCAGCAGTGGTATATTTGCATCAGCAGCTCTTCCTCAGAAATATCAGTAATCTGAGAATGGCTAATCTAAACATCGTCATCAGCCTGCTACAATTTCAAAGACACAAATTGTTTTTTAAGTTAACACTTTTAAGGTCCAAACCTATCTATGCATAGGTGAATTGTCACAACTTTAATTCCAATTGTTCCAAATAGTACAAAGTGTTAATATGTATCTGCTAAAAAAGAGATTATACAGAATGATGGTTAACAATATATGAGACCAGGGCATGAGCCCAAGATCTTGTAAGTTAAAATAAGACAATTTCTGGCCATGTTTTTTGTATTTGGTTTGAGGAAAAAAGAATAAGCGCTTGTGCTGGGGATTTACATGCCTTGATCAGGTGGTAAGCCCAAGAATGCGAATGTGATCAACGTTGTACAATGTTGTCTGACTTGTACGAACCATACAGCGAGTCTCATTCCAAAACAACTGTGCCAAACCTTTTTTAACCGCCCAAAAGGCATAGAAAATGTTAACTACTTTCAAACCTACATAGTAATCTTCTGTGACACAAAGCTGGCGAGCCTGATTTTGTATATTATAGGTGTTGTTTTTTGAAGATGTTACTTAGTAAAACCTTAGACTGTGTTTCAATATTTAATGCTAACACTAGTACTCACCTTTTAGTGGTTTGGGAAGAAAATGTGCTGCTGGCTTGTTCTTCTTGACGTGGTTGCCCTTCATGATCTCCCCCTCTTTGTTGAGGCCCAGGTACCAGCCCCGGCCCGACTGCTGCTGCCGGTAGGTCATGGAAGAGTACGTCACATAATAGTTCTCAAACACCGATTCCTTGAATTTGCACTCCGACGTGAAGTGTTCCTGAAGAAACAAACCAGAAAAAATATATATTACTGTAATTTCTTTTTATCAGATAAACTTGAACTTCCCCTTTTCCCCTTACCCTATGTTGGGAAACACTGACATACAGAAATCATCATTTTACATTTTGTTCATTGTAAACAACTGATCATGTTCACTGACTCATGGGCGGGGTTAGGTGGTAGATGAAAACATAGATTATCCAATACGTGAGTGAACTAATGATGAGTGAACAGTGTCTATATTAGGCGCCATGTTTTACGATTCTTCAGGCTTTACCAGCAGCTGGTTACAGATCCTCTCCTGCTACATTTCAGACCCTTGCCACATATGCTGTTGTTGTATCCTTGATCAAGATATTTCAACTACCGTTACTTATTACCTGTGACTATGAATCTGTGTGTCTGTACATGTTTGTGTGATGATGCTCCAGACAGTTAGAAGTTTTCTCAGAGGTTTTCAAAATACAACAAAAATACATGGTGTAGACAAAATTGGCAGACTTGGATCCACAGGAGCAGAGACACCACAACCAGATAATAGTTTCTTTTTAATGTGTATTTTGTCTTTCTATAATAAAAGTTACCGTGAGGAGACCAGGCACCACTACTGTCCCTCAGCTCGGCTCAGGGGAGAATTGTCTCCTGATTAGAGTGGATTTTTAGACTCTCTGCACTAGCAGCTCCACAAATTGGGCAAACACACACACACACACACACACACATACACACACAATGAGCCACCTAACCACTCACTGGCGCACACACAGATCCTCACCCGGGGGAAATAAACCACCGCCACTCTCTTGTAGTATTAATGGGCAAATCCTATATAGGCTCCTGATCCTAAAGCAAACAAAGTGCTGGAGAGAACCTAAGCGCAGTATGGAGTCTGCAAAATGAACTGCAAACCCACATGTCTCCGAGGAGGCTCCCCACAGAGCGTTCATTAGTGGAAGTACCTCAATAGCATTAAAAATAAGCAGGCAGTCACACCTTGCAGGCATTACACCAAACGTATATAGACCAATTAGAGCTGCCTTAGTCTTGTACTGTAAAGTCAATATTGAACCAAATATAAAAACTTCAGTGATTTTATTCCCATGTTTCTAATAGAGTGGCCAATATTCTGGGACATAATGAACCAAACATACATAATTAAGAGCCAGAACTTTATCTAGCCTTATTCTTTATTTATATGTAATTCTCCATTGGTCATATCACTGTTATCTATGTCACAAAGTTATACATTATTAATTAAAGTAAATGGATTCTGATCATTCTCTAGAGAACAGAACATGATAGAAAAGTTGAACTGGTTTGCAATTTACTTGTGGTCTCAAACTGATGATTTCTGATTAGTACTGATATTGGCTTGCAAATAACTGCAAATAACAATTTGGACTGAATATGTTTTCATAGTGTACCGTTTTTTTGCACACCGTTACATCCCTAGTGTCTTTAAAAACCCAAAAAACGCTGTAATAAAGCAAATGCAATATAAAATATGCAATATTTTATATATACGTAACAATATTAATGTAAACATGATGTACAAGTTATATTAGGCTTTATAGAGCTTAATAATCTTTTATAGAGAAAATAGCAGAGTCAGGTCTACAGTAAAATGCAGCCCTCAACCAACCCTGGCCCTTGTCCATTTGAGACTTCTTACATCAATTTGTTGGTGTCATTCATAGGTTTCATTTATGTGACATGACAACATTCTATATATTATAATATTTACATAATATTTCATATTTTGGTCCAAATAATATATTTTTTGATAATTCATGGCAAAATATTTGGTTTTTAATTTGAACAAAATGCACGATACTCTTTATCTGGCCTCATGACATCTTCAAACCTTTAGCTTGGTGTCACGTTCTATAACTCAATAAGGAAACACGCTGTACAAAAGTAATTTTAATTAGCTTTTAGTCTTACAGATCAACTTTCCCATCATTGTCTTAGTTTATTGTTTGGGAAGAACACAATAGCAGTGTCTTTTTAACAGAAGAAAACCCCAGCTACTTAACCTCATTTAGAATATTATGAACAATATCTTTATACAAAGCTTACTTGTGTCCACAAATGACATATTTACCGTTCCTAAGCATCAATAACAGCGAAACATACATGATTTATGTCAAAGCACAATCAACTAAAATGCTTTTGTGCTGCTTCCTGGGGAGTAATTACTGATCATGTTTACTGTTCACAAGTAGGAGGAGAGACACTCTATAGATCCACTATTCTCCATAGAAAGGACAGAGGAGCATCACTCCTGACTGTCATGTCACATACAATTAAAAACATACTATTCTTGTATGTATGATTTACTGATAATTACTGATAATGAATGTCCTTACTGCAAGCAGATTCACATTTGTAATATTATTTTTTGCATTAGTTTAAGATGTTTATGACTCATTGTCATAATAATATTATATATTATATATATTATATATATATATTATATATATATATATATATATATATATATTATATTATATTATATATTTTTTTTTTTTTTTTCAAAAATTGAAAGTAAGAAGGCTCGTGGGCGAGAAGACATTATAGAAATGTATCTTTTTTTATAACTTTTGCTGGGCAGCTGCATGTCTCAAACAAGAAGATTTTGAGAAGATAGTTAAATATTCTGCAAGCTCAAGTCAAATCGGGCAGAGTTTTTGGGTCATGGCATCAGGTTTACATGTTAGGTCAATAAAAAAATGGGTCTTGAGGCGTCTAACAAATTAGCATGTGTTTATGCATCAGCTATTAAAAAAAAAACATCACTGATGTGCGTATGTGCGATTTCTGACACAAAACCACTGCTGCCCAGTCTGAACATGACTTCAGATGCAGGACAATAAGATTACACAAGCAAAACATGACACACTCCACAGATAAAAGTCTGACTAAGCAAATGAAAGAAAACAATTGTAAAATGACTAAAAGCTCTTGATAGTTTAATTTGAATCATTTGTAAATATAACTATGTTATGTCTATAACTATGAGTGTGTTCTCCACATTTTCCACAGCCCTTAAGAAAGCTGCAGTTTTAGATGCGGGACTAGTTTGTGCTATTACTGTCTTCTGTTCACCGCTCCAGAGCAGATCCTGCTGTACACAAGTGTTTTTGATCATTCACTTTAGCCCCAGCAGACTCACGCTCTCATAGGCTAGAAACACTGCTACAACCCTAGCAACATCCTGCCACAGAAGAATAAGGTTTATGAAAAACACAACCTCACAGAGAAACTAGCAAAGCTCTGCAACTAACATCCACTTAGAGCCAAATACTCTCTCCTCATGTATTTCGAAGTCTCGAAGTCTTGATCAGTTCTTTGCAGTAAAAATATAGTAATACAATAGCAATAATTTCAGTCTCTTTCTCTGGATAAGACCTTTGCTCGGAGGCTTTGACATACAGTATAAACCTTACAAGCCTTTCCAATTGTTCTTAAATATAATCACAGCATTATAGTTTAACCCAAGACTGTTAAGTGCTGTAGTAAGTATATTGTATATTACATATTTAAATACTGTAGATTATCACTTAATCTTTGACATGCAGCCAAATTGAACTTTAGTTTGGTTAGGGTTAGGGTTGTTGATTTGATGTAGCTGATCATTTAAAAGAGAAAATCTGAGTTACAAAACCTTTTCTGTTTTATGAACATTATATACAAATAATGATAATATACACGTCCACAGAGATAACATTATGACTGTCTCTGAGCATCAGTTTATGAAACAAAGGATTTATGTCAAACCACAATCAATTATGATGTTATTGTGCTGCTTTCTGGGGAGTAATTACTGATCATGTTTACTGTTCAGAAGTAGGAGCAGAGACAGTCTAATGGATCTAACATCCTCTGTAAAAAATATTGGTTGGCTTTTCCCAGATGAGCTGAATCAATGCTAAAAGGAAACTGAAACGACAGCAATTACAAGAAAAAAATCAGTACAGTCGCAGCTGCACTTTCTTCGAAGCTTCCAGCAGTCATGACGCTTGAAAGAGGCCAGTTATTCACTTCCTAAATTTGAGTTCCTCTGTCGTGCTCCGAGTTCACATGGCCATTGTTCACTTGTTTGGGACTACATCGCTTTTGAACAGCTTTACAAACGGCAAACACAAATAGACACACCCACCTTGTGTCGACAATGGAGCGCCCATGCATGTTGACTAGTTAATGACACAGTCCAATGGAGGGAGACGCCACAGCGGCAGTTATTTACCGAAGGCATTGTGAGCGCTAAATGGATAAAAGCTGGGAGTGTGACTGGTGCGTTTAACAGGAGTGGAGTCAGAGAGGTCAGGACACTCACTTGTTTGCAGCGTTTTAGAACAACTTTGTGGATCTACAATGTTTTAACAAAGGGCTTTTGGAAAAATCTAATTAGGTCTGGGACAAAAAAAAAATGTTAATGTTGAAAAATCTAACCCAGCATTTCAAGTGACACTGAGTTTAAAATGGTTTCATTAGTTTTTTTCTGCATTTTTGATTTTGTTGAGAAGAACAAAACACTACTTTGACACTTTTTTTTCATCATTTGCTAAATAAATCTACATGCAAGACTTAATTTGAGCTGGAACAAGCCGGAATATGAACTGTTGAGGGGTATTTCTCCAACTTTTTTGTCTAATCCTAAAACACATTCAGAGCTGTTTGTGTCTCTCTTCTGTGAGATGTGGCTTCACTCTCTCACCTCATTCACAAAAACTTTAAATGGCAAGACTGAATCAGAGACTGTGATTGGTTAAAAAAATCACCTCCTTTATGACATGAAAGTGCAGCTCAGGAGTAAGCCCAAACAAATGCAACTTGCAATCAGAGCTGGGCGATAGATTGAATTTTAGATAATATCGCGAATGTTGTTTTGAAGAAGTGTAAAAATGTAATATCGAGAGTATCGTGCAGTAAAAGAGTTAGGGTTAGGCTACAAAAAAAGCAATTTTACAATCAAAATTAAATAAGGGATGAGTGATATTTCTTAAAGACAAGGCATTTTAAAATATACAAAGAGCTTTTTAAAACTGGAAAATTAGTTTTATTATAGAAGATTGCTGCACTTTTGTGATTAATTTAACAAATATTAGTTTGATCATTAAAGACGCTACAAAAAAATGAGAAAACAGGGAACTATTTGTGCCTAGAATTTAGTATTTTACATTTTTGGACTAGATTTTGATTGGTTTGAACTTGATTGCCGACAGAACAAGTATAAATTTTCTAATTTTACTTAAAGAAAATTACACACTCATTTGAAATTATGAAAACATTCTTGTGTTCTTGAGATAATGATTAAATGTACTGCTCAAATCACAATGATTCGATCAATTTTAAGCCTATTTGAATATCTAAGGTTGTCGTTTTTCCAGTGTAACTAATTTAAACACAGATTTTAACACATTTATGTTAAACTGACTGAATATCGTCCAAATATTGTTATTGAGATTTGCCAAAACATGATTGAGATATGTATTTTTGTCAATATTGCCCAGCCCTACTTGCAATCGTAAAAAAACCAACAACCAACAAACAATCATGATATGACGTTTTATCAAAGCTGCAGATGGGCCAGCCTTTAATAAAGTCAAGTAAATCTGATAAAACTCACACACTGCCTTGGTATCTAATGTCACGAGCTCAAATGAAGTGAAATCTATAGTAAAGAACATGCTGTAACGTTTTTACCATCTCTGTGACGCTGAATATTTTTACAGCTAAGTTCTGCCTCAGTCCAGCTTTTCTCATTTTATCTCACCTCCTGTTCCATAAATCTCAGAACACACACAGTACATATAACACCATGGACTGCCTGTTGCCTAATAACATTATGTAACTCAATTAAAGTAGGATTTCTAAAGACAATGACAACTATGACGAACGCTAACACCCAGGACCACCTCAAAGAATGACTTACAGAAACTAATCTGCCACCGTGCTTGTGCAAAAGTTTTGAAAAGAGTGTGAAATCATCCTCTTCTCTTCCTAACAACTGTTGTCTTTTGCAATGTGACACCACTCATCTCAAATTTGCAAAAACTCAACACTTTTGCAGTTCTAACACGTCAACTTTGAGGACAAAATGTTCACTTGCTGCCTAAATGAATCACAACAGTTGACTGTGAGCAAAATGCCAAAGAAACCAAGACTATATTGTTTGTCTAAAAGTTTTGAATGCCTGAATATTATATAAATCTTATTCCAGTTAAAAAGTAAACACCTCAGTACTAATACCAGAGTTTAGCTGCACTGTGTAAGACTCTTTTGTCTTTCCGTTTGAACAGCTGTTAGCGGCTTGTTGACATTGAACTTTATTGAATTAATCTCGAGGCTTATTTAATATGCTTAATTACAGCAAGCCGAGTAGCCTTCATTAGGATCAGTCAGAGCGACAGAGTGCCGGGGAGCCACATTACATGCTTGTGTATGTAATGTGCATTGATGGAGTGTTGTATTTCAATTATATCTGCACAGTTCCCTCAGGCGAGCTTAGCCATAGGAACCCCCGTGGACATGTTGTCAAACAGCAGCTCGTGCTATGAAAATATAATTACATGTAAAACATATACTCACTAAGCTGTGGCAATTACACTGTCAGTCTGTGCCATTGTGAACTCTTTGCAAATGTTGCTTCAGAAAAAACTCATAGTGTTAAGTTTGGCACATCAATTACCCGTCATTTTTTCAGATTTGTTCATATATGTTCAGGATCAGGAGACATTTCTGCTTAAATCCAATAAAATAAAGTTATTGTCAATAAAATAAAACTGTGGATATAAATATTGTTTTTGTGGCCTCATGGGGCCAGTTAAGACAAACTCTAGACTCCATGAGATCTACCGAGGCAGACTTCATCTCTTCACATTACTGTCACTATAATTCGATGTGTATTTTGTGTGAGGATGCTCATTACTGTCTCTGAACTTCCTCATTTCCTCTTGAGACTGTCATCCGGTTGTATTTGTCTTTAGGTACATAAGAACATGAGACAAGTTCACATTACTAAAGAATTATCTACAAACTTGCTAATTATTTAAAAATATAAATAAAGTAAATAATAATGCTAACTAAATACACATGCCTTACTTTCCTTTGTGTTAGAACAATACAGTTACATAAAAACTAAATAGCACTTTAAGTATGAAGTTACCACTTACATAACCCGTTTCAAAAACAAAAAGACATACTTACTGATGTGTACAAGTATCCTTCACTGTTCATGGCCAAGTAGAGTTTCGTCTGCACTCCCTGAATGGCAACCACCCGCAGCCCCACAGGGATAAGGTTAAACATGGCTGAAGAAAAACAAAGAATGTGACAACAATTACTTTACAAGAAGTGAATACATTTAGTCAGTCCTTTATTCAATAACATAGCATAACAACAAAAAAGAATAATAATACCATATATATAAGAAATATATCGCCTGGCCACCATGTTCCTCTTTCGAGTTGCAGTGGGCTTGATTGACACATTATTTCGCCAACAGGGAAGCACATCTTCTCTTATGTGAAAACAAACGTGGCTGTTTTCAAGGAAAAAAAAATTGTTTGATTGACCGTTTTGTTGAGTCAAATAGGTGGATACACCGAGGAGTAAAGTTGTTTAAATGAGGCTAAAACCAATTGCTGCATTGTTTAGGAGGTCATTGGTTTTAGCAGCATTGAACTTGATTGAGATACAAAGAGTCTGGATAGTAGGGATGTAACAATACTGATAATATTGTGATATCGCAATGCCAAAATTGTCACAATATATCATCATTGCCACCTGAGGATATTAAACCTCATGTCTAAAAAATAGTTTTGAGTTTAAAGCATTAACACACATTAAAAAAATAAAAAAAAAAAAACCCTCATATCCGCAAGAGAGCAACTTAGTTGGAAGCCATGAATTTCACCAACAAGGAATCAAAGAATGATAAAAAAAAAACAGACTGAAAAATATAGTTTTAATGTTTACTATTGTTAGCATAATCTCATTATCATGATCCCATTATAATATCGTGATATTGTGCTAAATATTGGATTAAAAAAGGTTAAAAAAAATTTTATTGAGAGAGATGAGTGAGATATGTATATCGTTACATCCCTGCTGGATAGTACTGACATATCCAACAAAGTTTGATGACCCACCACACAATGAAATGCTACCAAAAGTAAGTGCAGCATATTGTGGAACTTTTGAACACAGCAGTGTTTTCATCACAGCTGAAATACTGTATGTCATGTTTGACAAGACACAGTTTCTTCCCTGACAGGCAACATCAGAGCAGAAATGTAGTGACACCTCTCAGGGGAATGTCAAAATCAAAGCAGTACAGGAGCACAGTGTATACCAGTGGCATTTTACATCAGAATAAAAGGTTTTTGATAAGCTTTAGAATAAGGTTCCAAATTTATAAAACTATAAAGCTATTTATAAAACATTAACTTAACATTGAAGTCAATTACAGACATTTGTAGCTTATAATTGCAAAAATGTTGACAAAAAGTGCTTACTGAATACTTTTTAATAACTAGGTGAAAAATGCTTTATACCTGTTTCTAAACAAATTACAAGTGCTCTTTAATGCCCTACAAATAGTTTACTAAGGACCATTATTCATAATTGTATTATTAAATGTAAAAAGAGGTATCAGGTTGCTAAATTGAACTAGGTACCAAGGGACAATGCACAGTACTTTTTTGTGTGTACAGCAAAGTTTTTAGAACATTGCTCACTGGTGCAGTGCAGAAGTTTTATGGTCCAGTGCCAAGAAGTTATGAATGCAACTTACAGCACAACCTTTACACGGCTAGGGACACTCGAGTGATATTTTATATACTGGTTACTTGTCTTTTGAATGTGCCTTTTCTTACTCCATGATGCTTCCTACGTGACTCACGTACGCATCGAGTTCACTTCATTTCAGCGGGATTACAGAGCTTTGTGGTGATAGAGCTTGTGCACAGGGAAAACTCAATTATCATGTGGCTGCAAGGAGCACCTGAGCACCACAGTGGAGTGGATGACAGGGCAGCCACCCACACCATTCGGGTGCAGGGTGAGAAGACCCAGGGGACAGCTGCCATGATTGGTCCTCCCACCAGTACCAAGGGCCAATTTAAAGTGACAAGGAAGCACAGGCTTTTGTGTTTTTTTCATTTTGAACATTTAGTTCATTGCTTTATCTATCTGGAGGAAAGAGACAACGCAACACTTTTTTTCCAGTATTGCCTATTACTGTATTTTGAAGTAATCATTAGGAACAGAAAAGAGTTTGAAAACTTTGAAAATCGTTCGAAGTAGCAGTTACTGAATCGTAAGGCCAGAATCGATTATTTTTTCTCGTGCTTGTGTGAATATCCACACACAAATGCACTATAGTTGTCTATTACAATAATACAATAATAGCCACAATGTCTAAAGAAGCAAAGTGTTAACTTGTGCAAGACCTGACTGAATGTGCATTATCATGTTGTGTTAACAACTGATGGGTGGACCTCTAAATATGATGAATATAAATATATTTACGGTTCAAATGTTCATAACAAACACAGGTTCAGTGGTTTTGTTTTAAATGTAATTTACTATGTTTATTTTGTGCTTTAAGGTAAAAAAAAATGTTAATATGGAAAAACTATCAAAACCGAAGAAAATCAAAAATTGTGACTGCAAAATTGAAAACTGAGTGAAATCATAACTTTAGTGAATGTCCCATCCCTAGTGATCATACATGAACACTTTGGAATATTAAATGTTTTTTCTGTGGTGTTTAGCATCTGTCTCCTTGAATAGAACAAGAGGCACTTTCTCCTCCTGATACGGCAGCCATAAAAGGGTTCAAGGGTCACGAGACAGGCCAAAGGCTGCTGTCTCAACAAGTGTTTACAACAGTGATGACTGCTGCATATTTTTAAATAGAATGGCCTTTAAGCTGTCACTGATGTGACCATTCAAAAAGTGAAAAGGCAAAAACCTAATCTGAGCTGTGACCACAATAACATCCAATCCTTCTCAAGCCCATAGGCTTGTTTTGTGCAGCTTTGAGTAGGTCCTCTTCTACCATCATAAGACACCAGTATCTCTAAGAAGAGCGCTCCGTCACTATGGAGACAAGCGCACCCTAACCACGCTATTTTTGGAGTAGTGCAACAAGATTCACTCTTCCTCTTTTTGCGGTTTAAGTATGGTCTTTAATTTTCTTTTCAAGAAGTGCTTTGAGTGATACAGGGCATCAGTTATGTAAGAGGTGTCACAGATCCAGAAGCCAGAGTGGAGAGTACAAAGACTTCTGATTCTTATTGCATTTCCCCAGAAGAGAAAACAGAGGCTCTAAATCTGATTAGTGTCATAAACATACACCATCAAAGTTCATTAATGAGCCATGCAACAGATCATTACCTGTTTGAAGGCTGTTTCTGACTCCTGCTGCAGTATCATCGGTTTAGCCTACTCAGACCTCTGTTTTAATCTCATGTGCATTAGTCATAGTCAGTAAAACACATTTGTAAATGTAAACAATAAACTTTATTAGAAACTTGAATAATTAAAAAAATATCTATAATTAGATCAAGAAAATGTAATTTTAAAATAATTATTGCAACTTAGTTTGAGGCAGTGAATACATGAGGTCGATGTTGAACAGAATATTATCTTGAATCTAGCCCACAACCCAACATGGGTGCTTGAAAGTGTACTCACTGTAACCGCTGTCCTCCTCCTTGGTTCCATCGATGGTGCCGTCAGCCTGCAGCTGGAGGTGGAAGCCCTGGCGGCTGTACAGCTTTGTCACAATCCCCTTCAGCTGGGGCTCTAGAAAACATAAACCAATCCTGCATAAGGCCTTCAGGTAGGATTTAACATTTTATAGCTTAAGTGCACAGCTGTCAGAACATACTTTGACCCTTTAAATCAAAGTTGTCACAGTGACCAAAAAGTTTCAGTAAGACAAAACTGATTAGAAAAACAGGAACAAGGATAACGTTGTCTTACTTTACACTCTTTTCTGTAGTATACCCAAATTCTGTACTGGTTTCACTGAATGCATAATTAACGCTGTCTAAAGTCAATATTTTCAATGAAAGTGTTTCAGTCTCGTCTGTCAGTCTGTCAGTCTGTCTCTGTGTGTGTGTGCTGGAGCTAAGTGCTCTCTATTCCCTAGTTATTGTCCCAAGTGAAGTGTCCTTTACTGTGGTTTACCACACCTTTCATCTATCCTTTCATCTCACTTACCTTTCAATACTGCCCTTTCTACTCTGACTAAGGTTACTTCTGCTGCACTGAAGTTGTACACACAGGGAGGATCACAAAACCAGTGTTTTGTGATCCTCCCTGTGTGTTTTGTGAAACTTGGTCAACTCAAATAACACACTGATTAAAAATTAGTCAATACAACTAACTCTCAAGTTGTGAGTGGAAATGTAAATCATTGTAAAGTTTAAAATAGATGGAAAAACAGCTCCAGTGTTCCATTTGTGAGACAATGTCTGAAAGTATGAACTGTAAAACAAAATGTGAATGTGGGTTTAGTCCCAATACGATAAAAGCAGTAAAATACCGTTCTCACAAGACACTGCAGAGTGAGTGGTGCTAACAAGCAGCCTGCCTGCTCTACACACCTGGGCGTCTTCTGCGTCTCTTTTTGGAGCTGAAGAGTTTAACTCGGGAGAAGACGCTGAGTTTGCTGGGCTTTTCGCAGCTCCCTTTGGCTTTACTGGGGCTGCTCACGCAACGGCAGGCATTCGACTTTTCCCGCTCCCTCGCCTGCCTCTTCTGCCTGATGAGGGAGCTGGCGATAGCTGCTGCCATGGCCAGCTTGGCGGCAGCGTGGAGACACTTCTACAGTGAGTCACAATCCACTGGTTACACGCAGGGAAAAGGCTTGAGCACAAACTTTCCCGGGTACACCTCCTGTAGTTCACGGCAGTGTGAACAGTCAGGTGAACCTCAGACGCATCATAATCACAATGGAGCAAATTTTAAATGTTTTTTGTCATAAAAACTCCGCTTTGAAAGAAAAGACGTCCAGTCAAAGACAACCGCAAAGACGCTCATATCTCCATTCTTTTGTCCATTGACGTCAAAGTGAGCACAAGTAGAAGTATGTCGCAGCGCACATGGCCGCGGCGCAGAGAGAAAGGCTGGGAAACACCTGTTTGCTGTGCGCACGCATCTGCGCCTCTCTGCCTCGATCTGATTTACAGCCAAACTAGACACTATCAAAGCGCTCCATCGTGGATGGAGTAGGCTACATTAAGCTCTATTCTCCAGGCATTCCTCCTACAACAAGCAGCGAGTAGAGAGAGGAGGGGGACAGTGACACTACAGCAGAATGGGCACACCCCTTCACTATGCACTATGCACTACACACTATATCAGCCACATGATCAATCTGCCCAGTCAGAATTGAGTCACTTGAGTTTGTGTTTTTTTGTACATTTACAATCATGATAAAAGCATTGGGGCCTAATACTAGTTTTGTAAACTACACTCGCTACACATAAACTATGCAAAGTGCATGTGGACAGCTTAGGTGGGGCTTCTGTAGTGCCTCGTTAGGCTTAATATTTTGAGCAGTGTCTGATTTTTATTTATTTATTTATTTATTTATTTATTATTATTTATTTATTATTATTTATTATTATTATTATTATTATTATTATTATTATTATTATTATTATTATTATTATTATTATTATTATTATTATTTTGACTTGCTGATCTGCGGCCTCAAGTGGGAGAGCTTTAACATGTTAGCCAATGCTGCCATCTAGAGACAACAAATCAAACTGCAGCATCACGCCAATATTTCGACCATAGTCTCGAGAATCAATGTTTGAAAAGGTATTATAGCCTTTAAGTTAATTAATGACTCGATATTACCGGAAAATACATACATTAAATATAATAAAAGGAAAAAAACTAAACAAAGCAAAAAAACAACATGACTGACTTAAAATGGCTTAAACCAAACATGCGTGTTTGGGTAGATATTAGTACACTGAAGTACAGGGAAATAAAAAAATCAAATAAATAATTAAGCTATGAGGCTATGGCAGAAAAGATTCCAGCGTTATTCAGTAATAATAATAAAAGGCCTGAAAGTAGACGCATGTTGGGTGAAAAGTGTTTTCAGCACCATGGATAGCTCCATAGCGTTTCGTGACAGGAAAGTCAAAATCTATAACAAAACAGAAGATTTCAGACAAACAACCACTGTACATCAAACTTTAACGTCTCAATCTATTTTCAACAGTTTATGGACACAAATAATCATCAAATCAGTGCAGTCCACAACAATAAAAAAGCATACCTGACACCGCTTTCCTCAGAGGAAAACTCATGTTCGCCTTGAGAAGCTTGGCAGTCCGAGAATACGGGCGTTATGAGGCTGAGAGCAGCAAAGCGACTTGCCTCACATTTATACAAAACTTGAAAGCGTCTCCAGTACAATACAACTGTCAGTGGCGCAGTGACGGGCCAGGCAGCGGCGAGGCGTGGTCATCAACAGGAAGATCAGTACGGGACATTAGCGACGACATGCCATTATGACTTCTAAAATGCTCATTAAACATTCATTTCGAGGAAACACAAAACACGCGTTGCGGTCGTCCACACAAAATGGATGGACATGCACTGTACACATTTGACTTCCTAGCGAAGGCAGATATGACTTTGCTCTCATGTTACAAAAATGATGTAAATGATCCGATAATGCGTTGACTAAACTGGTTACGCAGGGCACTCCACTTTCAGTGGAAATCTATTGATGTGACATTAGGGAAAGGATTTGTGTTGTCCAGACAGCAGGGGAAGTCTGGAGGAAGCACATACAGTATTAACTACAGCAGTGCTTCCTAAGCAACGTGTAGTTTTACAATTAGGACTTGTTTGAGTGAACCAACCAACATAAACACACATATGTGTTATTTTGTAGTGGAAACGCGAGAAGTTGGAAGGGGAAAAGTTTTTGAACCCCTGAACTAAGGATGAAAGTGAGAAAGCCAGTGAAGTAGGCTGGCATGTGGTTTGTCATATAAAGGAACACATTACTAAAGTGGTCCGTAATCATGTCTCGTGGAGAAGGTCAACCTAAAGAACAGGCTTTACTTCACGGCATGGTCACTAGAGGGCGCTCCGAGGTAAGAAACGGTCACGTTGCCTTGGATGAACTTTCACGTTTTAATGAAATAACTTAAATACAATAATTAGTATTTCTCAATGTAAAATAAACTTAAATGTGAAAAGTAATCAGACTACATTACAACTAATCAAATACTGAAGTTAATATAAAAATTATACATAGTGCTGGTTTATTTATAGAAAATGCAAGACAAATTGTCTAATGAGTTTTCTATCTAAAATATACCAAGACAAACCTAGGCAGGCTATCCTATCCTGTATGATTTTGTGGCATTTCCATACTTCCCAATGGTGTAAATATGTTTTTATTTTAAATAACCCAGCAGCAGCAGCACCTTTACACAGAAGTGAACATCATACAGAAGTGAAAGTGAAACTGTAAAAAGTGAGAATGAGAATATATGAGTATTTGTCTTTACTATTAGCAATCTTCGTTTGTTAATATGGCTTGTCCCTTGAGTTACAGACTAAGAAATGAATCATAAAAGTGATTTGGAATAATTAATGAAATATCACAGAAAAATGTATTTGTTATTCTATTTTTGTGTGTGAACTTTGTTTTACTTTTGAGCCAAATAAATAAGTTTTAGTTAAAAAATAGTATTTTTAAATTGTAAAATTCAATAAAAAAAACTGTGCGACACATGCTGTGTCGCACCAGTCCTTGTAAAATTCTAAAATCAAGGTTAATCATCACTTGACCTTTAGATTTGTAAATATTTTCAAGCTATTGAATAAATCATTTCATATGAATAATCTAAAGCAGTCTTTTAATGCATTTCTAACCTCAGAAGGAAAAGTGATCCCTGAGCAGAAGATAGAGTAAATGAGAGGATAACCTTGTTCTTGCTTTGACATAGAGGACAGAGAATCACTCTGCACAGGCCCTGCACTTCAGTGAACAGTGACCACAGTGTGCACTGCAAAGGGAGTATTTTGAGGTTAACTTCTGGCACAGAATGGTCAGATAGAGTGAAAACACATTGATCTCTCCTGAGCTCAAGGGAAGCTCTGCGCTTCTAAGCCTGGAGGCAGTGTCGTGCTTGCTCATTCAGTCAGCACTGGTACAGTAAATCCATTACACCAGCAGCTTGCAGCATGCTAGGCCACCAGTGCCACAGTGATACCACGCGTTACCATGGAGACTGCACATACGTAAGCGAGTGTGTGTGAGAGAGGAGAGAGAGGGGGGTGGTCATGAGTGTGGGGAATGGGGGTTGGGTAATACAGAAGAAGAAATCATCAGTCAGTTATGGTTCCAGCAGAGGAGGAGACAGGCACAAGCCAATGGCAGTGATGGTGCCATGTCCCACCCCTCACACTGAGCAACGGGACACCACAGTCAGCAGCTGATCTGTGGGAAATACAAAGAATGGACCTTCATTTGAGGTAAAGAAGACAAAATGTTGCCCCCTTGGTCCAACGACTTAAAGTGGAGCCTATAAACACTCAAGTAAAATCGATAAATAGGAAATGTTTTTGTGTAAAAACTGTGCTAAGAAATGATGCTGTATTCAATTATCTTTGAAGCTCGAACCATGACAAAACAAGTTTCTGTGTCCCAGTTGTCAAGACAAAAATCAATGATGTTTATGCACAGTAATGAATCAAAACAAATTCAGTACGATTAGACATTGTTAACATATTAACATGTTAACATGTTACATAGTTTATAAAAAATGATGAGAGTGATTTTTTGTTTTTGTTGTGATTAGTACTGTAGCAACACCAGCAGAGCAAACTACAGTATAACACACCACATTTATAAGCTCACAGAGGAGCAGGTTATTAGAGAGCGAGAGCGCAACTAAAGGAGAAAAACCCTGATAACCATCAAAATGTTCCACCACAAAACTACACCATCAAACTGAGAGCAGCCAAAGGTTTGCATTTTATCTGCAAGAGCCCAACATAATCTTTCTTTCAGGTATTTTATGTCATCAAGCTACTACTTGTTTTGTGCTTATTTAACACCTTCAAAGTTTTGAGTGTCTTGGTAGTAAACATGCAAAAACAAATGTTGGGAATATGACAGAGGCTCTGCAGCTGCCAGCTCCTTTTCTTTTCACACTTGGATTACAAACGGTCTCATTCCAGTTAAGTGTCTGGAGCCATACAAAAGGGTAAGCCTAATGTAGCAAGAAAGAGCACTCAAAAGTAAATGCGATCTAAGAGATAATTAACAATTATAGTTTTTAAACTGACAATGGAAAGAGTGTAGTGTGTTTGTATTTCCTACTCTTACATTGTGCAATGTTAAAATAAACTAGTAAGATAGTAAGTGAAAGCTTTTGAAGGCAAGAATTCATACTTACTGGTTATAATGTAAACAGAGAGACAGAGAGCCTCTGGTGTTCTCATACTAGAATATCTACTATGTTTCTGCTGTTGCCATATCACTCAGATCTAATTCTACCACGCCAACATCACAACATACATGTTTGAGTCCATCTCATGGCTCATGTTGAGGACTAGTAGAGGTTTACCAGTCCTGAATATAGTAATACAAAAACAGCAGACTTTTACTCACTTCGTCTCTTTGAAGGTATTTCTGCTCCTTTAAATAGAACAATCCCCAGTCTACAAATGGACATCTGCTATAAAAGTCCTCCAGCACTCTTTCCAAAATACAGATGCTCAGTTTTTTATAATATCGCTGTGCTAAATTTAGCTCTTAAAGCTCAAAAATACTGTGCATTTGTGAGCATGTCCTAAATAGCACTTCCAGAATGACACATTAACTTGGATGGACCCATTGTACCAGTGAGGCAGGATCTTTTCTTTTAAAGTTAAGTTAAAAAGATTTACTAACTTCAACAAATTAAACTATGCTCTTTAAATAGCAGTGTGTTTTTACTTTATATTTTATGACTACATGCTCTGGAGACGAAATATATTTATTTAGGATATAGGATATATTTATTTAGGATATAGGTCATTGAATCCTATGGTTTGGTTTGCACATGCAACACCAGACCTTCTGACAAACGTGTTGTCTGAAGAAACCAGAAACTAAACTAAACTAAACTAAACTAAACTAAACTAAACTAAACTAAACTAAACTAAACTAAACTAAACTAAACTAAACTAAACTAAACTAAACTAAACTAAACTAAACTAAACTAAACTAAACTAAACATTGTACTAATCTGCAGATCAAGCTGTTTGATAAACACACGTGGCTGCACAATGCTGTTTTTCTATACAAACTGCATGAATGTAAAGGTTGATAGAAAAGACATGATCCAAATGCAAGCATAAAGATAATAGATGGTAGAAAAGCACAGTGGGAACAGGTGGGAGGAGCTGCTGGCTCTGATAGAGAACACTGTAGTAAAGAATGTAGGCCAACTCACAGCAGCAACAGCTCACAGCCTCCACTGAGTACAATGCATGAACAGCAAAGAGGAAAAGGTCGGATTTGGAACAAAACTCTGTCACAATATAATGTGTCCAAAATGTGTGATCAGTGTAAATATATATTCTAAAAATGATTCTTAACTTGAACTTGACAATGCTTTTCTATAATTGCTGATGCTCTTTTCTAAGACAGACCTGTGGTTTTTGTTGACTGTTGGGTTTTGCTCAGTTGCAGTTGTCAGCTGTAACACGACTGTGGCGGTAATACTGTTCTGTCATGAGTCTGGTCTGTTGCTCCAAAGGCCTTGACCTCTGAAGCCTGCAGTAATTACACATTACAGTCATTCAATGACAACACTGACTCTAGTGGAATTTACAGCTTAGGTAATACTTGTACCAGCAAAGACAAATGTAACTTCACAGAAAAATATGCAATAACGTACACATCTCTACATGGCTAAAAGAGACATTTTCTGCTTTGAATTCAATACATTTCTCAGTTCAGTGTCCTCAAAACTGAAAAGTGACTTTTACTGTAAACATGAGCCAGAGTATTATGGTTTTGTATCCAAGGTTGTTTTTTAAAGTTTTGTTAAATCTGTTACTTGTATGTCTAAATATTCCTAACTTTATATTGCATCTCTTGAGTTACAGAAACAAAGGACAAAGAGTACAGTGGCTTTCAGAGAGGATCAACATGCTTAGACATAATACATGCTCTGTGGTAACCATAGATTAGAACTAAAGTGACTCCTGACACAGTGCTGTTTGTGGACATGCTTTATGGGACATGTGAAGGACCTCTAGCCTGTCTCGTTGCTGACCATTCCATCACTCTGGATGCCTCTGACGACACTCTTCAATGTTCTTCACACATAAACACCATGTTAACCCTAGCCCACGCTGATTTATTTTTACATCCACTTTTAATTTAGTTGTGTTACTTAATCGAGCCTGAGAGAGCTGTCAGCATGCCTTGATGAGATGTGTGAATCTAATTGTCTCTGCAGTGAATGGATTAACAGTAAAGGCCGCTATATGGAACACGCAGTTCTGACCATATGTTCTGTAACTGCAGTAAAGCTCCTTGACTATGCTGTTCTGCATAATGATCTGGCATGTCTTTACTGTTTAAATCTTTTGTGTTGGATTACAAAGTAAAATCAGATAAAATAATGTATACATTTCAGTGTGAGGCTGAATGGAGTACGGTAGAGTGCTATACATCTAAGCACAATGTGACGGAGCTTGTGGAGGTGTAGGGCACATCAGATGGAGCTGCCTTGACTGAGCCATGGTGTACAGAGGGTAATGAGGCTGGACCACTGACTTTACTGAGCAATCACCATGACAGGGCCAAGGGTTAAAGAAACATCCCGTACTAAGAGACGTTGAAGTACTGTTGTTTTATGAACAACATGCAGCCGAGAACATCCATTGTGTTGACATGTATATTACGCTGACCTTCACATTTGACCCTGGGAACTGCTGATGAGGACAATGATGTACCATCCCACCACCTCCACGCAGCACCAGAAGAGCTGAATAAATAAATAATACAAAGCATCGCTTCTCTGACTCCAGGTCTACAAATGTTTAACTACACTAATCAAATTATATATGAAGTCTTGCACGTTTAAAGGAAATAACTTTAAATCATTTTACTTCAGTACAGTTACACTGTCAAATGTGAGATTAGTGTCTAAATCTAAGTCAAGCACTTTGTTACTCATAATCATCATTAGTTTTATAATGGCTCACACTGGAGTCTGAAATATACATTAAAAACACTTTTAAGCTCATAGTGGAGAAGATTTGGTAAGTGAATAAAAATAAATACATGTGTTTAATTAGGTGTTTTAAGAAAGTATAGATCAGGTGCAGATGTTGAATCCACTTGGCTTGATTATTTTAACTGACATCTATAGTTTCACTGTGTACAATTTCAACATAAAGTTTAAAGCTGAGAAATTTAATTTGATGGCAACATTCAGCAAGATTCCAATAGATAATAATTCCAGTTTCTGTTGTTCCACTCACACACACACCACACAAATCTTCATCAGCGAGTCAATATGTAATAATAAACTGCATTGTTCCTTGTACGCTCCCTATTATTATCACCATGGAAATGTGTGAAGCAAAAATAGCCGCACAGCTATTTTCAGAAGAAAGCAGCACTAAAATAATCCTATTATGAAAAGGGCTTGATCCACACTGTCAGATGAAAGAACACTTCTGACTCACAGGAAAAGTGCTGTGTGACAAAGACAAATACACACTACACTTCTTACTGAGCAGTGTGTGATTTCAAGAAACAGAGCAGACCGACTTCGCCTGGTAGACAAAATTAAACACAAGATATATGAATACTGAACGAAGATTTGGAGATGGAAATTTAATTATCCAGCAGCCTAAATTTGTAAATATATCCAACAATGCTATCCAGCTAAATGCTAATGTGATATTTACACCTCTTTTCTGAGATAACGTGATTACAACATTCATTAAGACTCCGTCGAGATTCAACTTAAATTCATTGAGCGTAAAACACTTTTAATTCACCAATAAGTCTTAAAGAGTTCTGTTTTTCCAGAGACTCAGCAGAAACATTTCCCCCATGCCCCCAAAATATGACTCGTTTCTGTATGTATCTATGTCACCTGCTTGTAACTATGGGAAGTATGTTCCAAAGTACATCATTGACCTTATAATTCAAAAAGAACAAGTGATTTTTATATCTATAATATTCTTACTTGAGCACTTATCATTTACCTACAACTGAACGTTAGGGAGTGAGACAACAGACAAATATGACAAATGTTTCTTTGGGGAACATCACAGGTAAAACAAACAAGTCATTACCATATGGACAAGCAGGTGTCAATCCCCTCCACCGGAAAACCATCTAGTGTCACAAACCACACAACGCATAGAAGAAGGCTCATAACATAACACTGCTCTTTTGGTTATTAATTTGGATTAGAAGGTAAGACAGACACTCAAATTATAAATACCAAAGTCTCTATTTTAGCTTTCCTTGTTTGCAAACTGGTCAATCAGTCAACAATAACATAAAATAGGCAGCATCTACATTTTCATACTAATAACTAACATATAAACTAACACGTCAACAAGAGACTTTTAAGTTGTAGTAATTGTTTTCAGTTGAGTAAAAAAAACTAGTGCAGTGCCACTAAATGCAAAACAATTTTGCCTTTTTTCTGTAAAATTGTAAAAATCTAAATAAACAAACAACAACAAAAAAAAGTTACATTATAGTCGGACCAATTATTTGCTGCCAATAATGGTTTCTGCTGACTTTACATGTTTTTAATGTTCTATAGACCCATTCAGAGCCTACGTCATTAATGGTTCCTCCGCACAGCTTCACCATAACTTTTCTTTACAAACAGGTAGAACTAAAAACACTAAACAGTTAGAAAACGCAACAATGACTTCTAACAAGGCTCTGACGTCTCCTAATATGTTTCATGGGTTTGCACCAGTTGACACTCTTTATAACTTGTGCTTCTGTGGGCTAATGAGCTAGCCGCTAACGGCCATCAAAACACTTATTAACACGCTAATATTCAGTACCTAACTGTACATGGCACTGGAGTTGCTTTCTGTTCGTTAAATTGAGTTTTTAAAGGGGACCTATTGTGTTTTTTTAAATATTTTGTAAGAAACTAGAACATACACAGATCAGTAATTAACTTTTTTGTTCATTGTAAAACACAAAGTTGATCTAAAACAACTTAAAAACTTCCTGTTCAAACTGCAGAACTGATAAGCCCCGCCTCTTCATTTTAAAATGTAACTGTAAAAGCAACAGAAATATATATATATATTATATATATATATATATATATATATATATATATATATATATATATAATATATATTATATATATATAATATATGGATATGGGACAGTATTGAACCAAATATGCTTCACTTTGAGTATTAATCTTTTGAATTATAACAAGTAAATACAGACAAGTGGGAGGGGATAGGTGGTAGGTGAGAACAGGGATTTCTGATCACTTGAGCTCCAGCTGAAGAACAAAACAAGATTACTCCAACATGCATGAATCAATTAAAATATAACTTTGAGTAAACTAATGGTGAAGGAAGGCCATTATAACAAGGTTAAACATTTAGAAAAGTGATTTTGACATAATAGGTCCCCTTTAAAGAGAGTTTTAAGATATTTTACTGGTAATGCAACTTCCTGGGACTCATGCAGCCATCGTGTTTACTAACAGTAAATGGGTCTATAATGACAAAACACAAAATGTTGGCAATGTAGCCTCATCCTTCCTGTGTTGCTGAGCGAGCAGTTGGCCGCGATGTAGCACATAATTAGCTCATCGCTGTGAAACTCACTCTTGTATGTTCTGCACTTTTCCCATTTAGCCCATGTTTAAGCCCCAGTGCTCATTATGCTGTCATTAGTAAATAAAAGAATAACATAGCCAGTCCATTAGCAACATTAGCCTGGAGGTACAGTGGTTATTGACAGGGGGTTTTGCAGACGATGTGAACTCAAGTTAAATACATATAGCGTGCATTTAAGTGGGAAGAGGTTGTAATATGTTTTCAGCTATGCAATGCGCGCTACATTAACTTTCATTTCAAATCTATTTCAGGGTTGAGTGCAAAAAGCCATGCGCTGTATTTGTCCCACATAAATTTTGATCTTTTACATTTCCCCCCGTAAATCTCCCACAGTTGTACAAGGCTATAACATTATTTAATCAGCCCTGGATAAATCAATATTGACACTTTTCTCTCTCACAGCACCACATTACATTTCCAAAGCTATTACTTATTCATACAGTCTATTTTTATATTCTATTGACAAACATACAGGCATGTTGAATATGTAAATATGCAGAAAAGAAAAGGAATTCAACAAGCTGACATTGTTTTGCTGTGGTTTTATTCGTGAAGTACTCAGGCAGCTAAAGTCTGAATGGTGTGTGGTCCATTCTCTCATGTGTCTGCCTACACAGCTAAGAATGAGTGGGCAGCTGATGATTTATCTTGTCAATAAAGCTGCAACAAAACTGCTTTTGGTTATTAAGTACAAGACACTTTAAAATGCATTGGACTCTTTTTCTAGGCATTATGGAGAAATCATTGCCATTTGCTGGTTCACTTGTTTAAAATAACATTGAACCACTTTTTATGAACCAAAAATCTAAAATAATGCAATTCATGATTATCACTTAGAGTAAAATTAAACGCAGAATCAACTTTTTTTTTTTTTTTTTACGTTTTTGTTCAAACTTGCTGATTATGCAGTTATGTGTGCAAAAACTGTGACTGTGCTGCCACGATGGTCAAACGGTCAGGGTGTTTTCAGTACACACCAACATCACCACAGCCAAGCCCCCAGGTGAGGTGTAAAAGCTTCTCCTTCTGACACTGATGATGTGGCAAGTTGGAAAGTGGTCACCCGCTGAACAATGACATCATTAGTCATTTGGCTCAGATGGATTTGTTGTGGGTAAGAAACTCGCATCAGTGTTTCTTTTTTTTTTTTTTTTCAATTTAAGACAAAATACTCAGGTTTCATACTTATGTCTGCAAAGTTAATAAAAGGAATCTTGAAGTGCAAGTAAGCAACTAGACCTGTGCTGCACAGCCTCAGCAGCTGTAAACCTCACTGCACATTTGGACCTCTCCCTCACAAAACTCACATCTATATCCATATTTTGTGCTGTCAATCAAGGTCTGTACACGCCTACTGGGCGTTTCTTAAAAGGCGTCTGGGCATCTCCCACTTTTGCGAGCCTGTTTGGAGTTCAGTTGTGAGCGAAGTAAGTTCATTCATTCATTCATTCATTCATTTTCTACCGCTTAATCCCGTTAGGGGTCGCGGGTACTGAAGCCTATCCCAGTGACTTTGGGCCTTAGGCGAGGAACACCCTGGACAGTGGCCAACTTGCCGCAGGGTCAGACAGACAAACATTCACTCTCTCATTCACTCAGGGAAATTTACAGTGATGCCCAATTAACCTAAACATGCATGTTTTTGGCGGTGGGAGGAAACCGGAGTACCCGGAGAAAACCACGGTGACACGGGGAGAACATGCAAACTCCACCCAGAGAGATCGTGAGATGTTGATATGGTCCGACCCGGGAGTCGAACCCATGACCTCCTTATTGGGAAGCCAGAGCTCTAACCACTTGGCTACCGTGCACCCCTCCAGAAGGAATTACATAGGTGAGATAAACAAAACTTAGTGCAGGCGCACAGTTGTAATAAGCAAGATTTTTAAATGCTCCGAACAATGCTGACAACTATTTATCAACTTAAAAATGATGTACAAGATCTGGAGCTTGACGTGGGATATACAAAACAACCCAGTCTCAGAAGAAAATGTAGATATACAACGAAATGTTAAAAATGTACGATAACATGCTTTCTTACCCATTAAACCCAAAGAAAATGTCACTACGTAGTTTCAACCAAAATTTGTGGTTATTTTACACTTTGACTTTTCATAATGAAAACATGCTAATCATGCGTTTTAACATTTTGTGTTTATATCTACATTTTCTTCAGAGACTAAACTGAAAAAAACTCCAGGTATGTTTTTTATGAGACAGCAATGACAAAAAGTGCAAAAAAGTTAAATTCTGGATCCTTTAAGAAGCAAAATTGACTGTGCAGTTTCTCTTTCTTGTGTGATATGCTCTGCTGCCCCAGTTCATTTTATGATAGATGTAAAGCTGTGTTGAACTTAAATCTAATCCTAAAAAAATGGGCTGAAACTTACTCATGATACACTTAATCGTAATATGAGATGGCATTGAACAAGCCCACTGGCACGCTGGCCGTTAGCATGCTTCTTGAGTTAAATGTTAAAAGTTTTGTATCATCATCATTGAGGCACCATGGAGACAACAGTTGGCAGAACTCCAATTAGAAAAGTTCCATAATGGATCTTTAAATGTGTTTTGTTTCTTTCATGTTGACAAGTCCAAAGCCTGGTGCTGTCTCTGTCCATTATACGAAAAGCTTGGTGGCTTTATCTGAATATACATGCTATTAAAATGTATTTTGAATTTTGTCTCTGTTTCTTCATAGACATGTATGAAATCCCTGAGGCTGCACCTACAGTACGTCGAGATGTAAAATACATGTGAATTATGGATGAAAGATTTACACTCGGCTCTCTGAGTAATGCAACAGGTGAGTTCTGTGGAGGATACAAGTGCTGACTACTGGTGCAGAACAAGACACTGAGCTAAGGACAAGAGCTGTGACTCTCTCCTATCATGGGATGTCATTCTGCTGGCTGCTGCATGCATAAGCACTTCTGATTTACAGCCTGACCCAGTGGAGCTTTAACATACACACATTCATATATACTGTATGTCTCAGATTTGGAAATGGTTATTGACAACCTTTATATTGCATTGTGATTGTTTTAACTAGCTATTTGTTTCTAGACCTTATTGCTAAGAATGCAAGTGTTTCTCATTCGATCTTATCCAAACTATTTCTCTTTCGCAAACCTGATCAGCTGAGCTTGAGATAGAGAGACAAAAACGACTGGAGATCCATCATGTTTGCAGCAAATACAATAGCCAATGGAACAACTCGATAAACTCTTAACTACTGGTAAATACTGTATATCTTTCACTCTGTAATGTGAAAAAAGGTTTAATGAACTTCAGAATTTCAGCTTTTAAAATCTCTCCTGGTACATTAAACATTTACACTTTGTTGTGATGTGAAATATTGAAATTCATCATTGTATTTCGCCAGCAACAAGCAGTACAGTAACTGACTACACTATATTAATGACCATCACTCATTTGGAGATGGTGTTGCCATGGAAACAGTGTTGCATGAGTGACGCTTTCTTTAAAGGCCGACTTATCTTGTGCTTGTCTTACATCTTAACGACATCAGAGCTCAGTAGTTTGCGTGCCCTGATGCCCTTTGCTCAAACCGGCAGAAACAGAAGCAGACACATTTCTTTTCACGTACTCAAGGAGCTCCTGATTGGACGCTTAACATTTTAATGCACCTAAAATGATGTCGTCCTGAACATCTTACATAAGTGTTGTAGTCTCCTTCCTTTGTAAATTCAGTCACGTCCAAGTAAGGCTGCAGTCAAGCTGAATAATACATCTGTACTTTGCTATCCAGACCTCCACCGGCATTTTTTTTTTCTTATTGCAATCTCACACTTTCCAGCGCAGCCTTGTGTTTATGCGCGAATGCAAACAGTAACATCTATCAACAGGTCAAGTTGGAAAAACAAGGAAAAAGGAAGAAGAGGTGCTTCTGCTGAGAGCTTTGCCGAGAAAAGGCAGTCTCAGCATTAGCACTCTATCGGGGGTTGGATGATAAATGTTGTGGGGACAGAAGGGCTAAGTGCTACTCTCTGCTGCAAGGGCTTTGTCATTTCATCTTATCCTGACTGTACATAGATTGATAAAACGGCAAAGCGCACGTGGCTGCAAACAGAGCAATGAAAAGAAAAACAGGATTTGAGAGAAAATGCAATTGTAGCAAAAAATAAATAAGCATAGAAGAATTGAAAAGGACAGTTAAGCAACTGACAAAGTTGCGAAGACAAGGGAGATTTGAGGATATGCTTTATAAAAACAGCGCTTCTATTCATGAGACAAAAATATAGCGTGCATAGCAAAATCACCTTGTTGTTACTGAATTCTTCACAGGTTCAGATTTATCTAGTATGACTGCCAATAATCAAGGTTAACTATACTGGTACAAACAAGATAAAGTCAAAAATAACGGTAAATACAGCAAGCTGATCATTGCAATTCATCATCCTCCATCTAGGAGTATTTAAAGGTAGTCAGAAGAAAGTCTTCTGATCCATATTTAAAAGCCATACATGCAAAGTTCAGAGTTTTGGGATCAGATTGCATATTTTAGCTCCCAAACTTAATTTGGAAACTGAAAAGTTACACTTGTGGTATGCATAGAACTGCAACAAGTAAACTGATAAATCACAACTAATCATCTAACTGAAAATCTTTAGTAATTGAACAATTATTAACTTACACAGACTCTGAAGTCTGTACTGAGAAGGTGTTTTAGGAGTCAGACAAAAGGTAAGTACATTTCAAAATGACACTATGACATATGTAAAAAATAAAAATAATAATCTTCTTTTTTTTTTTGCAGTATTGGTCAAATTTTGCGACATAAACAACTTAATCAAAAGAAACAACCTACAGAATAATCAAAACAATTATTATGGTAGCCCTACACATATGTGTTATAAATAAGATCTATATTGACTAGTTTAACTATTTCTACTACAAAGCGGCCAGCAGGCAATATTTGAAATCATTGTTTTGTAGAAGAACAGAACAATTTTGCTCCTTTTAGATTTGCACTACAGTCCGTGCACATTCAAAAGGAGAGAATGTTCATGTTTATGGCAAACAGAAATATTGAACTCTGTTCAATAAACTCTACTGGCAATAATCTATTATTGCCATTTTTTTTATTTACTTTTTTTATAAAAAATGCATGTATTGTATTGAAGACTCATGAATATGATACAGGGAAATTGGATGTTTACAGTTGTTTGAAAGAGCCTGTACTTTTGAATTACATGTCATAGAAACGCTTTAGGCTCCAAGGCTATTCCTCTGAAAGACAGTCTGGTCATTATCCAAAGTCATATCTCACTGTATCATTTTATACAATTGTTGGCACAGAAATAAGTCTGGAATTTTCTAAGCAACAAAACATATCAAAACAGAGAGCAGAGATAATATTTAGGTAACTAATTGTTTAAGCTGGCAGAAAACTGTGTCAGTTGTGTTTTTGTTGCTTTTTGATGTCACAAGTCGAGTGATTATCCTCCTGTAATTTTTATTTGTCAATTTAATCATGAACTGCAACTTTTAATGACAAATATGTACAACAGGGACTATCTGACCAAACAGAATTATAATTGAAAAAGGTAATCAGGTCCGGTACCAGATAAAACAACAAACAAACCATTTTTTCTTTTCTTCAACTACATGCACAATTGAAGAGAAAGTATGCTCATGTTTGTGGCAAAGACAGGAGGTAGGTTTAACCAATATTAGAAATGAAAAGTGGTTGGTGATTTTGTACCGTGCTGCAGTTCTTTGCAACAAACCAGAACAACATAGTTTGAGAAGATTGCTACATTTTTTTCCTAAAGGAGGGTCACAACACAGGTTTGGGAACATCAAAGGTCATAGGAAAGAAGGAGGAGTAACAGACAAACCTTCAGGTGCTGCACTCTCTTTGAGGACGGCTTGCTTCAGTGGACAGCAGAAGATTTCATGACACTTTGCACGAAACGGGGACCCTTTACTCCTTATATCCGCTGAGTGGATGGAGTCCTGCCGTAACATAATGTACTCCTGGGTACCTGGAGCAGCGTCATCCTGGACTGCAGCCATGCCACAACAGAATGAACGTGAGGTTAGAAGGCTCACCACAAAAACAAACAAAAGAAAACAACAACAACAACAACTACTACTACCACAAGAAATGTACAGAGCAGAGCAAATAAAAGTACATTTTACAGCAATAAAGGTTATGCACCAACATCATCAACTGCAACATTCTGATGGAGTGGCAAAATTAGAGAACACGTCATAAAATCAATGTTTTTCTATAGAAATATTGTTTCTGCAGAGATTAATTTTGTGTGGCAAAAAAGAAACTACAAGCAGCATTTTTCTTTTTGATTACAGCCCAATATTCAAAGAAACATAGATATACAATGAAATGTCAAAAAGTATGATGAGCATGTTTTCATGCCTTTCATACGTCAACAACAAAAGCCAAAATGTAAAATAGCCACCATTTTTGGTTGAAGCCAATAGCGAGTAAATCAGCCCCAGTCCTAAACTTATCCATTTTGAAAACTTGAAGCCTAAACTTACCGTTAAACCCAAGAACCTAGAAATATGTTGCCAAAAAACTAAATTTGTGTTGTTGTTTTTTTTACATTTTGGCTTTTCGTAATGTACTGACAAAAAAAAAAAAAAAGGCGAGAAAACACACTCATCATAGATTTTTGACATTTCATTGCACATTTATGTTTTCCATGGAGACTGTATTGGATGATTATCATTTGCTTTTGGCAGTTGAATATTTAACAAATTTAAACTGCACAACAAATAATTTCCTCATCAAACAGACTCAAAACATCTTTAGAGCTGCATGATGCTAGGTAATAGATCTTCTACATTTGCCTGACATGAATAGTTTAAATAATTTAAATGTGATGCCAATGTCTATGTCAGTAGGAAATGTGAGAGAAGCCTCAGTGTTCCTTTTGCTAATCTGCTTTTCTGTCACTGTTTACACAGTTTAGTTCATATTTACATCAATTGTTTGTTATCAGACTGTAACTGTATTTACTGTATCTAGCTGGCTTTTGAGCTTGAGATTCTTTCTCTCCATTGACTCTTGTGCAATTTTGCCACTCACAGAAAACATCTTGAATGACAGCATTTGCATAACCTCTATAGCTTGAGGCTTTAGCTTATGGAAGAGAGAAACAGAAAAAGCACAAAGACACAATAGACATTAGCTGCCATTACTGTAAGGGAAAGATTAGCACACAAAGAGAAAGAAGCTTCAAGTGTTATGTTATAGCATCAAGTCTTGGAGTGACGATGAAATGACTGTAGAAGTTCAAACTGTGAAAAGAAGCAGGCAGGCAATTATGCTGAGGCGCATCCCATTAAGACATTCATTCACCTTTTAAACTGGAATCCATAGCTCTGAAGGCAAGCAGATGCAAAAACATGCACAAGACCGTGTTTGAGTCATGTGTGGACAGTATTTGTGGTGTGTTGGACCCATATCTGTCACATTTAAAAGACAAAGCAAACTTATTCTCTCCACCTGATGTATTAGCGGTTTCAGTCAGGTCATCATAATAAAAGTGTGCTGTGTACTATTTTGTATTAGTAATCACATAATAACTGAAGTGTTATTTTGTATGAGGTGTCAGAAGAGTTGAATTACAGATGACATAATATGGCTGAGCAAGATGGAGATAAAAATCAAATTGTGATCTCATCCTTATGACTATGTGCTATTTTGGTAAAATAGTTGAGATATTTTGCCATGAGCTCAAACAAAAAAGTTGTTCTGATTTGTGCTGCATTCACAATACAAACTGATCTGCACTCGACTTGATTGGAGACCAAAGTTGCAACATGTATTTTGTCTCGGCTTGCGTTTACAATACACTTTTTGCCAATCGATCCAGTGCTGTAGAAACACATCTGCTCCTTGCTTGTAAAGGAACAGAAACACAGGCAAAAAGCTAAGAAAACACCTAGCACCTTGGCATCGCTGCCACGTTTGCAGCAATAGCTACATCCAAAACAAACACACTGCGGAACTTTATATTTTTGTTGTTATGGATCTACCCTACAACTTATCTCACATTAACGAGCCCAGTGTGAGTGACAGACAGTGTCGGAGCGCAGACAACATGGCCTTTCACTTGAAGAGACGAGAGAGGATGGCTGGACATTTCATTCCAAATGCCCAGAGTAACAATAGAGTCAATACAAAAAGATCATCTAATTGAGTAAAACTAGCTCTAAAAAATCTGTCATATGCTCATTTAGCTGTATAGCTAAATATTTGGATGAATATAGACCATTTCCCCCACAGTAATGTGAGCTGTAGTGTTACTTGTGTTGTTTAGATGGAGGCTAAGATTTATAACTTTGTTATTTTTGTAAATAACGGGATATAATGGTGATACACAGTCGTGAGATCATAACCAGTTATACCTTCTCCTGTGACGTTGCGTGGAATCCCAGACGATATGTAAAAGATACATCGTCTGGCCACCATGTCTCTCTGTTCAATTTCAGTGGCCATGATTGACAGATTACTGAGACACGCATCGTCTGCCGTGTGAAAACCAACATGGCAGCTTACAATGAAAAAAACACATGGTAAAAATATCACGTGGGAATGAAAAACATCACGGATTTCTGCAGAATCAATGAGCGAAGCAAAAAAACAATTTTAATGTGAGGTGAGTGACATTAGATTTTAGTCTAAATGACAGACGACCAATCAGCTTCTTTGTTTCAGGCATGTCACGCAAATAAGATGAATGCCTGGTACGATGAAGAGTTGATCTGAAACGCCGGCGGGGGAAGTGGTAACCAGACCCACTCTTTGCAATTTGCTGAAGCGTGGACCAGATCAGGGTTTATTTTACATTTTAGTTCGCTCTAATCATAACATTTGTAGTATATTTCTATCACTCAACTCTATACTGTGACAGAAGATACTCCTACAATAAAACAAAAAACATTAAACTTTGTGGAATGCTGTCATAGGGTTAGTTGTTAGTTGTTGTTTTAGTTCGGGTCAGTTTTTAACTTTTATTTTCACACTAGTGTTGACATGGTACTCGATGCAAATTTCCGCACAATAATACAATGCTATGAGCGATTATGCAGCACAAAATAGGTATTTTTACCAAACAATTGTTACAATTTGTCAGGTAGTTTGCGCACAACTTCTCAAATCAATTCGATTTTGATTTTTTTTTTTTCTTGCACCCTGGACTCTCATTTTTCACAATAACTATAGTTTGTACGGTGGCATTTAGCTAACAGAAGTCTCCCCAACGCCTTTGGCCCATATAAAACACAGCAGCAGCAGCAGCAGCAGCAGCAGCAGAGAGAGATAATCAGGGCTCCACACACGGCACACTTAATCACTACATGCCTGTACTCCTGTGGGACTTATCAGTATCTGCGCGCTCCCCTGTGCTGTGCTGTATGTGTGAGGTGGATGTGCTTCTCTCAGCTCTCTCCAAAGCCCTCAGACACTATCCATGTTGACCCAGTCCTGCTTAAAGTTTAATGCTTCACTGAAACGACACAGAGAATCTAACTTTCCTCTCCACAACATGACCCCATTCTGTGCGCAGAGGCCCAGAGGTGCTCACTGTAGCCAACGCCAGACAATTACAGCTCCACGGGTGGAATGTCTTCTGTCACTGATATAATATCTACTCTCAAATAAATAATTAGCAACTCATTTACAACATTTAGCAGCTCATTTACAACATTAAGCTCTACAATAAAGCATAAAGGAAATCTATGTATGGTCAAATTCAAACTAACAATCAGATAGTGCTGTCAATTTGTTGATATAGGGCTAAAGGTTAAAGGTTGTACAATGTACAATTACATTGAGCACAATGGTAGAGGTGCTTGTAACATCTGCCAATTTCTATAGTCCTGGGGCGGGGACAGGGGAGGCACAACTGGACATGTTTTAGTCGTAGGGGCACCTGAAGGAAACCTACGCAGACACAGGGAGAACTCCACATAGAAAGGCCCCCAATGGCCTGGGAGTCGCACCCAGAACCTTCTTGCTGTGCCACCATGTCGTCCAGTATTAATAGACTAAATATTCATTTCATTAAAAAAAAATTAAAATAGTATGTACTGTATATGCAAAAGATCACATCATGTGTGAGATAATTCTTAAAGAAATATACCAAAAATGTTGCATTTGGTCCTGTTAGTTCAAAACTAGCTTTAACATTTCATGCTTTTTTTTTTTTTTTTGCACAAAGCGACTATGCATGACAAAGCATGACTGAAACTAAATCAACCTAACACCGAATACTGGGTTGGTGTTTAGGGGCCCGAGCCCACCTCGCAGCATGCACACAAGCCATAAGCAGAAACAGAACCGTTCTCATATTTTTCAAATAGCACTAGCAAACCAACAATACTGTACTGTTGCATAAATATTCTAATCTGCTCAATATAATGTAACTTATTGGTAAAAATGTTTAGGTTTATGTAGAAATAAATAAATAAAATAAATAATTACTTTTCTTGTATTCTAACACTAGAGTTAGATGAGACACTACAAACTCAAACATTTTAAGTAGAAGAAGAATCAATCTGCAAAAATTCTAATCAATTTTCAGCCCAGTTTTAAACCAACTAGAATATTGTGATGTCACATGAACACATCAAAATCCATACCAAAGATCAAGTTAATAGTTAGACGTAGCATTTTGCACATTTGGTCCACTAAAGAAATCCATTGCATTGTCCATCAGAGTCACTGTAATCGAGCCTAATAAAACGCCTGCATGTCACCCGGGGAGACTAAGCACTCTCTGGAGAACTTCTACAAATGTCCAATTCGGGCCCAAGCTTTATTAATGATCTGGCTAACTGCCGCCTCATCAGGGGCAATAAAAGTGAGTGACGGTGAGGGAAGAACTGGGAGAGGAGGAGGAGGCATGGGCGGCCATCTTTTACTGCCTGTCTCTGTGATTGTCGACCTCGGCTCTGATGAAGAACACAGAAGTTGAGTGACGGATGACACAGCAGCGGTGGGGTCTTAGTGCTCGCTCCACATCAGAGTGAGCTGTCAGCGAGGTTCATAATAGCCTGTGATCTACACTTCTCACACCGGACCTTCAGTGCGCCGCAATGGATGTCCTTGCCCCTCTGCCGGCCATAAATCTACACGCTAAGGAGGCAAAAAGGCTCTTGGTATGGAGGGGGTCTTGTTTTGTGTCGTCTATTTAAGGTGCAATACCTGCTCTGGCTTTACCTCAACAACATGACCTTTGTGTAGAATTTACAGCTTTACTTCCACAAAACGTGCAATTAACTGGCATGTTGTCCTTCAGTTCAAGGCCGAGAATATGTATGTGATGTAACAGAAAGCTTTTATGTGACAAAGCATCTTCGGTCTCATAAACGCCATGTTGGAATAAGGTTCAAGGGCGTGAGTAATCAACTGAAACGCTGTCACGGCCTTCCTGAGATTAACGACATCGACGACGTATACGGAGATACAATCTGCCGAAGTTACACTGAGGAGAAGCTCCGATCCATCAGGAAGGTGAGCCACATTCATCACGACGGGACAAAGAGTGTACTCACAGAATTAGACTCAGAATTAAGCACATAGTGGAGTGAGCTGGAAGTCCAAAATAGCATGGCCTCGATGTACTTCTTACCACACGCTGAAACTAGCACATTGTCTTCTAAGGATGACTTTGGACTTGTGTTCTGGGGCTGAAGGAATTTTGTGAGACCACAACAAGTATGAGACATGTGTTTATTTCTTGAATTCCTTAACAAACTTAAGATGCTTTAGCGACTTAAGTAATAGTCATTTGTTAAGTATAAAATAAAGGCCTTTTCAGTTGGAGTCCTTAAAAAGGCTCTACGTGGCTTTTCTGTTGATTGCCTGCTTCTCATATTGCTGTGCCTGGAATTTCTCCAAACATATCTATTTGCATGAGAGGACACCACAGCGTAAGTCACGTCTGTGGAAAGGCGACCCTGCTCACAGTGTTGGAGAATAATAATTAATCTTGCCCCAGGTTAAACTGTACATCAAAATAGGATGTGTTATGTCGCCTGGAGGCCCCAGGAATCGTCTGGTGTCTCAAGGATAGCCTTGTGACTCTAAATGATTTTGATATGACACATGGCATTACTAACTTAAACCTTTTTATGTGACAGTGTTCCTGAAATCAGTGTTGAGTGAACATGACCTGTAAACTTCTACATAAGATGCTTCCTGCTCTTTTCTAAATTTTTGAAATACTTGTAAATCTTTTAAATTCAATACACAGTAAGCTGTTGATCAATGTTTAGAAAAAGTAAAATAATTTTGTAGTGTCACCCCAGTAAGTTAGTAATTATATCTTCACAGTAGGGATGGAAAATCGATCGAAAACTTTGAAAATCGATCAAGTTTACAGCGCTCGAATCGAAAGGCCAGAATTGATCTTTTTTGCTCATGCAGCCACTGACTTACACACACACTCTGTAGTTTTATAATACACACAACTTCATAGTGACTTAATGGTTAAGGTCAAACCCTGTAAAGCATTACTTGAAATGAGGAAGAGCTTAAATGTAAGGTTTTAGTTCCCAACTCTCACAAAAAAAAAAAAAAAATTACTATTTGAATGCATTTTTGTGCTCGAAATCTTGTCACTGCAGTACCAATATGTTTGGTTTTGTTAAAACTGTTGCCTTTCAAATATTGAATTTACCCTGACACGCATTGAATGTCTGGCAATTGGAATATAGCTTGATCATTTTTGGGGTGTAAGATGAGACACAAGATTGGGTCCAAGAAAAAAAAAGTTTGGGTTTTTAGAACTACAACTTTTCAAAATGTGTAATTCACCAGCATTTGACCCTTTGTTGTGTGCCCAAGCCAAACACAATCTCACAAGATTTTTGCACACATGAGCACAATGTTATTTTAACATTAATTATAATGTTGAAATACCGCTTTCCTCCTCTGACTCCTTTGTCATGTGACTTTCTCACAAGTGAGCAGAAAATATACTGACTGATTGTATGTCGCCATCTTTATCAACACAGCTCTTGTTTCTTACTAAGAAGTCTTTTCATAGAAATCACAAGCTGACAGGATTAAATAGGATTGTAAAAGCATAGCAGCAGATGATTATTAGACCTGAGAGCCTATGAAATGTTGGGTGAGGAGGTTGATGTGTAACTGGATCAACAGAAGAGGAATACAGAGAACAACAGATTGGTATCTATGTAACCGGTGTAGACCCACACGAGGGACCAGTATGGAGAAGTGTGTGGTGGTATGGGATAAACTCACCCCCTCAGGTATAAGAACCCACAAACAAACTGAGCTAAGAGGAGCGTTCCCTTTAGCTCAATGCGTTTGTCAGTCTACTACCCCGCGGGAGACCTGAGTTCAACTCCCGCTCAAGACACAACACAACACAGAGAGAGTGAAAAAACGCACACTGGTCACATCTACAATAAACATTAACCTTTTTTGTGCTAAAATCAGAGGAGTATCTGAGGAGTATCTTAAGAATTGAATCAAACTCTGATCGTATTTTCATGCAGGAAATGACATTAGTCTGAGCAAAGGTTTGAAAGTTCTATTGAGTGTTGAAAGATTATTGACTGAATGCAGTAGTGGATGATGCTATTTCATACGTTGCCATAGTAATAGAACCTGGAGACATTAACATACCTTTTGAGTGAATTTTAATACAATCCCCTAAGTAGATTCATATGATCTTGTGTGTTACTGAAAATCAGTTTGTTAGATCAAAATACAGACCTAGTGAATTCATCAACAATGGTCCACAATAGTTGTGATATGCTCCGATAAAAACAAAAAGTCTTAACATCAGAATGAATGCAAGATGACAAACCGCATGTCCCACTGTGTTGTTGGACTAAACATAAGTGTGGCAAAATGCTGCTTTGCACTTCCATCATGTCACCATCATTCAGCAGTTTAAGCGAAAATTGGAGCCGAGCGAGGCAGATATTTACCTTATTTTCAATGGCAGTGTTACATAAGTCACTTTGAAGTTTGCCATAGTTTGTCCTTCAGTGGCGCAGTAGTGAGTGGCTTAAAGAGCTTGGCAGTCACAGAAAAGGCTGTGTGCCAGCAGAATACTGTCGCCTGGTGCTTACATAACAGCAGGTAATCTCTGAGTATAGGGCCTTGTGCAGAGACCTGGAGACTGCGGCATCATTAACCTGAGATCTATCAGTCAGTCTGCACTCAAGAAGCTCACACAATGGAAATACATATTTGTACTTTTGTTGTTACTTTTAGTTGCTGACTTAGGATAGACTGGGGAGTGATCTTTGAATCCTTTTAACAAGCTAGAGGAAATGTGATTTTTAGACTGGCCTCGTTTGGAAGACCATGAATGGTTAAACGTTACTCAATACTTCAATATATTATGTTCTCGGCTCAAGGTCAGAATTCAGGGCTGGTATCAATTACACTGAAGATTTGGTAGGTTAAGGCGGTGTGTCCCAACCAGGGTATGTAGACCCCAGGGGGTACATGACCTTTTGCCTGAGGGTACTTGGGATGATTACATATTTAAAAGAAAGGTAGAATTGCAAGTATTGTAATGTAAAAACAATGTTTAGAGGCAGTTTTTTGACATAGAATATATTAAAACAATAAAATGCATTGGTTGTACATGAAAATTTATGAGCAAAGATAAAATACCCCAAAACAACACATAGTAGGGAACTCTGTGTGAGATCATGATGAGAGGGTTCACAAGACATAAAGGTTGGGAACGTAAGGTACTTTCAGTGGGGTAAGCTGCCACTTTGCTTGGGGACATAGGTGTTCTGTGGTCTTCAAACCAGCAATCATTATATTTCTGAACCATAAGTAACTACTCCCTTAGCCTCAACAGTCTTGAGTAACATTGTACCTCAGTTTTGTCATATGAGAGGATGATTATCAGTGAACTAGTGCAGTACAGTACAGTTCAGCAAAAGTTTAAATTCTTTAATATGTCTTAGTTATACAACAGAGAATATAAATGTTGAAAATATGAAACAGACAAAAGAAAAAATTCTACTAATAAGGAAAAAACAAAACAAAAAAACAGCTTTTAACTTGGCAAATGACCCAAATCTATTTAATGATAGTATTTTAAACATTTTGCTTTGAGCTGAGCAGTGAGTGTCCAGCTCATTGCGCTCCATCATCACTGTGACGCTTGGCTGAGTGTGGAGTGCACATCCATCCGTCTATTAAAGTGAATATGAGGTCAGCAGCAGCGTGGCTCTGAGCACAGCCCTCAACACCTCAGCTGGGTCACAATGAACACCTGATTCATCTGTCTGGTCTGTATATGTTGTGGCACAAACGTAGTACATTTAGCATCGAAATGACCAGATCCAATTGATACAAGACAATCTAAATCTACCTGCAGACCCAAAAGTGTGTTAAAGATATTTTAGGAGTGTTCCAAATGGAAAAAAAGAGCTAAATATTTACTTTCTTTAGACAATTCAGACATATTTATACACCAAATGGTCTTCATAGCAAGAACTGACAGATACAGAGACATTCCCATTGACTACCCGAACATACAGTCTTCATCAGGAAATGAAAACCAAACTACAAAGCTGGGTTCACTTGTCTGATTTCAAAGAGGAAAAACAGGCAATCCAGATAGCTAACTCGAATAGATACCATCCTATTGTTTTCACTCACAGTTCAATTATGTAATACTAGTGTCTTAGAGTAAGTAAAGAACAACTTTTTCAACATATGTGTGCTGACAATAACCAGCTAATAAAAAAGTCAGTATATCACAAGACAAAATAAAATAGATTTGTGTCAGATTCCTGAGACCTTCGTATGTAACAGAGCATCCCAATTTCAGAGCTAAAACCAAAAATGAACTTGAAGTTGTTTTCCCTGAGCAATTCCACATGTAAAGTGGGCTATGTGTGAATGTTGGCTGCTCTGTCTCCTTTGGATCTGCTTGACCCGCAGCTGTGTCTCAGTCTGAACATTTCCCAAAGCAGCAGCCAAGTCCTCTCATGAGCTCAGTGTGGCAGCACAGGCGAGCAGCAGGAGCACAATGATGGCACACATCACAGCTGACATAGTGCACAGTAGACGTCAGGAGTGACACACAGGCTCACAGTCTCTCTTAGGGATTACTGAAACAGGTGATCACATTTCAAAATGCCAGGAAAGGCCATTGTGATTGATAAGAATAGAACTAAAATACATTTTATTAGATGCTGTCCACACAAAACCAAGCGCAGACGTTTCAGCACAAATATTCAAACTAAACCTCACATCGTCCACACGAAGCAGGAGTTTCAGGACACTGAAGATGATTTTTTCTGAAACCAGTTACTAGAGAGAAAAGATTTCAAAACTTTTGTCTACATCTCCACAGTTATGCTGTATCCGCAACTTTTTTTGTCTGTGATGACATCACTGCTCCAGAGTCTCGTCTCATCTGCAGAATGTTCTGACATTTATATGAGGTTCACTGTAAAAATCTGTGTCTCATTGCACCGTAAACCACAAAAGACACAGAAAAATGTAATAAATTCACTACAATCTTCATCAAATCTGTTTTGAAGTTTTGTCAAAATATTCCAAAGAATATGAAGCATAAAACCACTTTCCTTTCTTTCTGTAGGTTTTAGACACACATTGTTCATTCAGAATGTTTGCTAAATTTAATAGAATTCGCCCCGAAGTTACATTCAACAACTTTTCTGCTCATCCTCAGTGTCAAGTGTTCCTCTAGTTTTGTGACTTTCTGTGTCAGTGTCACAGCACCACACTCTGGTCAGTTACAGGCATTACACCGGCCTCAGGCTGGTTTACTGATTCATGTGGACGCTCACAAATCCTGCAGCTCCATGTTTATGAAATTTGTTTTTTGAATTATTTTGGTTTCGTCTGGACAAGGCCTTAGTGATACACATTTCTGAGAACCTTGTCCTAGAAAATTCTTATCATGCTTTTCAGAACTCGCTTTCTCTTTCTATCTCTGTTATATGAAATTTTCGTAATTTTTCCCCACAAAAACAGTCCTATTTCTATATGAAATCATGACATAATGATAAACTAATAATACATTTTTCCTGTTTGAAGAAGTTATTTGCATTATTCTTACTAGGATACTGTAAAAAATATTGAGATATTTCTTTCATTCCCATGCATTGTGAACTTGTAAAGCACACAGTAGCTTTCAGACATTAAAACCAGTACAGAATGTGAACAATAACACATTCTTATATAAGAGAACAGTCTTTAAAAGGTGTGGAGCAGAATGTGCAGATGCAGCAGTCATTTGTGAGCTGACCCCCGTGTGGCCTCAGTCCTCTGCAGTTGTGTAAACTTCAGTAGCCTTTATTCAGAGTGGCAGTGCTCCTGACGTGACACTAACTCACCACAGCAAACCCTGTCCAAACACACTCAACACTCTCCAGCAGCACCGGGGGCAAGGGCAACTCAGATTTAGGCTGAGACAAAACTCAAACAACTGATGGATATACAAGTTAGACACAAATCTACACTCACTGTCTGCACTGAATTGAGTGTGGTATGATTATTATAAAATTGTCATACAAATTCAGAAAGTCTTTTGAAAGTGGCCAGTCTGATTCCCATTGTGCACTGCTTCTAACAGAGCCCAGTGCACCCTTGGCTTATGCCTGCTGTTTTATAACTACACACATCCACAAGTCAGGAACAGTGTACAGCGGTGAGAGGATTTAGCTCAACACCGACACATGAATTATGCAGCTCGCTCAGGCCTGTAGTGAGTGTGCAAATACTGCAGTACAAGTGTGTACTGGTGGTATTACTGACATTCTAAAGTTTAAATATGGTTTGGAAACGGCAATTCATGTCTGTAAGAAATTATGTTAAAAGAACTAATTAATATAAATAACAGCTTTTCAGTATTACAAAATAATTACAATATATATCAATATTTTTCTTCTGTGTCACAAACATTATTAAAGAAATCACAGACTGATGTTGGAGTTGTATGTGTGAGCTTTACTAAATGAAGCTTGTATACATGGATCTATGAGTATTATAACAGCAGTAAATCAGAACAGCAGTGCACTTGCTTTGGAAATGTCACCATGATTGTTTCAGTTGAGATGCACATTTAAAGCTTTAGTGTAACAAAGTACACGTAAATGTATAAAGACATTTACAGGACGATTTGGGTTGACAGGGATTACCACAGAAACTTGTCAAGATAATATATGATTACCTTGTCTGATAGCGCTGAAACAATAAAACTATTCCCCTAAATCTTAATCTCCTCTTAAAAGGTTTCCCTGGCTGAAGATCTACTGAGTAATGCACTGCGGAACGTGGGAAACCTGCCAGCGCTTCTTAAATAGCCCTTTAAAATACATTTAAACATTATAACAAAATGTATCCAGGCATAGACCCAAGTGTCTGAAATTGAGTAGCTAACAGAGCGGGATAGTGTGTAAGAGCGTAGGCTTAGTTTACTATGAGCTGTTTACAGAGCGCCTGATCAGGGGGATCACAATTACACAGGGAATGCTTAGGACAGCTGTTTTTCTCAGTCTTATCAAACCGCCTCAGCGTGCCTTCCACTGACACAAGATAACACTCAACAAGTGGCAGCTGCAACCATCCTCCAGACCTTCTCAGCAGCAACAGGTGAAGGTGACTAACCGCTCTGACAGTAATCAGGTGTATTCTTCAGAGGCACACTTTCTAAATGGTTTCACGCACGCATGTGCTTGTGACTCAGATGGTATTAGTGGACATGTTGAGTCAGTTAAGAACTTACTGACAGGGACAGTACTTCTCTTTTACCAATGATTGCATCTGAAAAGTCTTATTCATGGCAAAAACGACTATTTCTATAAACAAACACAGTATAAAGAAAAACTAACTATTTTTCTATACATTGAAGTTGTCAGGGCAGTCTTGTTGTTTTCATAGGATTCCTGAATCCCACTTAAAGGCAACATTTTAAAGATTTTGATTAAAGGTTTAAAATGTAATCCAACTTTAATAATTGATTTTAAAATTTCTTCCTTTCATAACTTGCTCACTTATCTAATGTATTCTGAGCCTTTGAATTGTTCAAAAAGATGCGTTTTAAGCTTTCTTTTTTACAACAGCTTGGAGCAAGACGTACATTTATGCTAACTAGAGATAGCCACAATGCTAACAACAACAGACAAACTTGGTAGTTTGGTAAACAAACGGCATATTATTATTTTTATTAAATATAGTCAGGACTTTACGGACTAATTTTCCTGTGAACAGATACATTAATTAGAAATTGGTGCTCTAGGAAAAATGATTTTAAGGCATTTATTGTAAAAAATAGTAGAATAGTATAGTACAGTACAGTACAGTACAGTATAGTATAGTCCCTTTAAGTGTGCAGCTGTAATTACTGTGTATGAGAACTATCTTAATTGTTTATCCTTTGACTCCCAAGGGTAGTTTACACCCAGAAATAATTTTTCAACCGATAAATTTAAATGTCACTCCCACCTGATACAGGTAGTTGTATACTCACTTGGTCACTGACACAAAAAGGTATTTAAAAACTAGTTGTGTAGAACTCAACATAGACGTGTTTGTAAATACACAAACAGGAGTAAATGTCTTGAGTATCTTGTTCTGCGGCTGCTTTTTAACACTATCTTTACGGGCTGTAGCCAATTCCCAAACACATTCCCAACATTTCACCTACAGGAATGAGAGCCATAAGCAGACAGACGGACAAGCCAAAAGCATGCTCATAATTCACACCACTGTGCACATTCATGTGGGCTAATATAACAGCAGCATGAATATTCAGGAAGTTGTTTTGGATGAACACCATTGCACTTCAGCTCTACCACCAGGGGGAGCTCAAATAGAAAATGAAAAATGCCATTACATAATTTCTCAGCAACTGTGTCTTAACTTGATACAGACATATTCACAGATTGGCAGGCTGCAGCGCTGGGAGTGTATAAATGATCTGAAGTGGTGACAGAGGACAGTGAGTGAGGGACAGGACCAGTTGTTGATGATCAGTGCATGAAACGAACGTGTAAGGAAAAACCACTTGTTACGCTTTCATGGCGTCTTCTAGAACAGTCTGCACCCAACCAGACACGCCATAGATTTACTGTAGTGCCATGTGCCATTTACTATCAAATATTATGCTTTCGATTGACAAAGTTTGATAG